>QUSF01000059.1:0-84733 GCA_003676055.1 Chloebia gouldiae
TTTACTTCGGTGCTTAAGTATTTATGCAAGTTTAAAATGTGGTGATAAAGGCACCTGTGTCACCTCTATACATTGGTCTTTGTGCAGCACTCGTATTCTCTCCTGGCTGGAGCCCAGGAGGGGCTGAGGGAGCTGGGCAGGGGCTCAGCCTGGAGAAAAGGAGGCTCAGGGGGCCCTTCTGGCTCTGCACAGCTCCTGCCAGGAGGGGACAGCCGGGGGGTCGGGCTGTGCTCCAGGGAACAGGGACAGGAGGAGAGGGAATGGCCTCAGCCTGGGCCAGGGGAGGCTTAGGTGGGCACCAGCAGGAATTTCTGCATGGAAAGGGTGCTCAGGTAAAGCCTTATAAATGAGAGCCTTGTTACCGTTATAAAATTATGGCTCGGGCCTGCTACTTGAGCTAAGTAGAGTTACCAGCTAACCTGATAAGTTCCCTGAGAAAGGAATTTGCACCTGTGCAAAGAAAGACCTCTACCCATGTGTAATATCTTCTATCCAGGAGACAAGAATGTAAACATCGTTAGAGAGGAGTTTTTGACCGACACATACATTAGCAACTACTAACCAATGAACTGAGTTGCAGTAAGTTACTAACCAATTAAAATGGAACACAATGCCTTTAGAAAATGATATAAATATGAGCTGTGAAGAATAAAGATTGGCTATTGTGCATGAAGAAATAGGTGTCTTACCCATCCCTAGAGCAGCAAGTAAAGACAGCATTACCTGAATTGCCCTTGGGTTTAACATCTTTAGTGAAAAGTTAAATTGGACCTCTCTATTAAGAAAGGACCCGTGAAAAACATGTTTACTCTCCTGTGAAAATTAAAAAGCTTCTTAAAGGACAATAGGAAACAAGGACCATAAAGCAAAGGTTAGTACAGCTGGGTGCATCTTGGCACTGAGCCAAAACCACACCCTTACCTTTGGGGATACCCCTTAAATACCTTTTCCCTTATATCAGCCTGTTGCCTATTCATAGTCTTTTGCATATCCATGAACAAGTTTACATTTTCCAGGAACTATTTTACTTGGCCCCTCCTCAGGTCTGCTTTTTTAGAGCATGCGTGTTTCTTGGCTGTGGTTTTGGCTCCTTCTCCTTATCACTTCCAGTGTGGACCTTGGTGCACACTGCCTTCAGAGGGTGAATGCTGCTGCTTGGCAGATCTGTACAGGTGTCCTCATCCTGTGTTCACTGGGTGTTATCCCATCCAAGCAGGCATTATAACACAAACACACTGATATCAGCTAATTCACTACTATGTCTAAGCTTAATTAACAGCAGAAATAAAAATTATATCTTTATAACAAAGTTGCTTCAACACCATACGTATAAATCCATTTTAATATTTGCAAAAAGCCAGTGTTATATATCTATAACAGATTATTTGTTCAAATTTCCTTTTCCTTTAAGAGAATTCAAAAGCCTTTATAGATATATTACTGCATATGTAAATACAAACACCTTAATGTTAACATGTATAGATATATCCAGATTTTCATTATTGACAGCCAACGGAAGAGAAAAAATAATCTGATTTTATAGGCTGACTTCTTCCCCTAATACCTGGCCTTTCTGGCTGAGATGCCAGACTCATGATCACACTGCTTAGTTCTTTTTCAGTTAAAGGTGATGCAGAGTTGTGAGAAAAGCTGTGCCATCAATGAGGCCTGGCCTTGTACACATCTAGTAAAAATGATATTTCTGTGTCTGAAGTTTCTCAAAAGGCAGATTTTTGCCATGGAAATGCAACTCTCAGTCAGTGACTTTGTTGGGAGAAGGTGAAATAAAATGCAGCTTGTGCTGCACTTAATGCAATAAAATTGCACAACACAAACCTGATGTACATAATACATTATGTTACATATATCAAATTACACACGCACAGGTAAATTTTTCAAAAGGGTGACCTTCTATAATTTCTTATACAGTCTTAACCAGTGTTAAAAATACATTTAACATTTGAAATTCTGACAGTTGCAGTTCTAAAGCTGCTAACTCATGTCTGAAAATGTAATAGCAAGTAGGATCTTAACTTGATTTACTGAATCTTTATGTTTTATATGAATTATTAATCCTTTGCTACTTAGATGAACTGGTACAAAATTTCTCACAGATTTGAGAAATTAGTATTACTTATATCTAGCCTGCTGTTGTAATTCTTAATTCAATCACTGTGTTTCATCAAAACTTCTCAAAGCTCCTCTATGATTCTGAAAATCCTTGGCAGGGAGGAGGGGGGCAAAATAATAAAGGGATCATTGAGTTTTTTGCAGATGGATGGGCTATAACCCACTTTAATAAGGATTAACTATCCTGAATAGCGTGAAGTCAAACCTGTATTCCAGTAGGAGTTTCCAAAAGAACTCCAAAAAGTTATAAATCAAAGGTGTTACTCTAAAGCAATATATACTAACTTTTTAAACACACATAACCTATTTCCAGTTACTGAGAAGTTACTATGCACATATTCATATGGTGGTTTTTTTTCTGGAAGACCAAAGTAAGCAAGCAGATTGCTCTTCCATATTGAAACACAGACATTGAAAAAGACAGCTCTCTTGGTTTTTATTTGTTCCAGATAAATGCAAAATACAGACTTCTTTCCAAGGCAATTTGCACAGCTTAATCTATATGAACAGAGCAGATGTAAAAAAGAGAAGCATCAGAGTCCAGTTGCTGCTAGCCATGATTACAGAAATCAGCATAAAATGTGATTCTTAAAACCAAGCCTTTATAATTCATAAGAAAAAACCCAAGATTTGAGTTTGCAAAATACCACTGCACACGCACGTCAGGAATGTAAAAAAGTATAAATTTGTTGTGCTACTGTTTGTCCAACTGCTTGCTCAAGCTCATGGATGGCTGCGTTACAGAGGCGGTGGATGCTTCCGAAGCGCTGCAGTAAAAGCAGAGCTTTTGTTTTCCCAACGCCGGGGATGCGCTGCACCGCCTGGAGCACCGCGGCTTCTGCCGGCTGAGCGCGCCGCTTGCCAAGGAAGGGGCCGGCGCCGCGATCCCGGCTCTGCTCCCGCACCTGGAGCCAGGAGAGCTGTCAGCGACAGCCGGCGCTGCTGCCAGAGCCCTGCGGCCAGGCCTGCACCGCCCGCATCCCCGCACAGCTCACAGCGATCGCCAGCAAGTTGTAAATGCAAGCTCCCTCCTCCATCCCTTCGGATGCACTTCGACAAAACCTTACTAAGGAACAATTTCTTAATAGCAACAACAAATGAAAACAATTGATTCTGTCACCTTTTGGATGCAGTCAGAGAATGGGTAACAAGAAACAATTTAAAAACAGTTTCCCTAATCTTAGAGAAAGCAAAATCTCCAGTTGATTTTGACAGTGACAATTGCCTAATGCGACCTAGTGGCACTCATACAAGATTACATTTTAAAAATCCAGGATCATATTCTTCAGCCTTTTTTCTTTGTTCCCAAATGAACCTTCTTTACACTGAACTGTACTACTGTATCACTGTTGCAGAAGATTTATTCCTTACATGCAAATGATGCTGTGCTCCTTTAAGATCCTATGTATTCTCTCTGCAGTGAAGTGATCACTGGGGAGATCTACCTGCTTTGCTGTACATCTCATATTTTAATATAACACAGAAACTTACCAGTTGAATAATAAGCTGAGAAGCTTCTCCTTGATTCGCCATAGGAAGCAACACCATTCCAAGTTCGAGTACAACAAGTTTTTGTACTCCTAGATAGTACTGATCACTGATTTGGGTTTTCTCTACGATTACAATTCCCCTAAGACTGCTGGCCTGTATTGAAAGGAAAAAGCTATTAGGAAAAACCTTGTTAATGACAAGTTAATGCAATGGAACAGAGAGGAATTCTTTCAAGTATGAGGTGCCTAATGGCAAATCAGAGGAAGAACACAAGTTGCAGCAACAGGATAGAGGTTTAATACAGCACTATCACACAGCTGCAGAATTTTTCAGTTCCCAGGTGAAAATTATCCCAAGAAGTCATCTCCAATGGAGTTAAGAAAAAAAACAAACCACAAGAATGTTTTCAGAAGCATGGAATAAACAAGTATCAGATGAAAACTTTTCTGTTTATATAGCACTTACATTTCTAAACCTAACCAATCTTCGTTTGAATTCATCCCCTGCGACCAAATCTGCTTCAGAAATAAGTAAAATGCAAGTTCTGTTTGAAAGATGAAAGTCCACCAGTCCCAAGGCATCTTCAAAGATGAGTCTAACTTTCCCTTAGGGTGAGATTGTTAGAGGAAAAAATACAGTAGTTAAAAATATACTAACAATTATTTCACAGCACAGCCTTCCTAAAGTATCAGTAATTCTAGTGACTTCATACTGAACTTTATTAAAAGCCTTTTTTCCCCTTTAAGTAAATCTATTACAAGTAATCTGAACTACTGTGAGGTCTTTAGTAATGTAAATTAATAGCAGTTCCAATTTACAGATTTAAAAGTACTAGAGCTGCTCAGTGAGCCCTGGACTTGAACAAAAATATCACATGCTTTTCTGGAGGGATCATCACAATTTAGGTTGTTGTACCAGCAAGATGGTAGCAGAATATAGATGTAAATTCAAGGGAGCTCAGTGGAGATGCCTATTTGCAAAGCCACACAACAGCAGATTCTGCTGCTTCCCTGCAGTGCTCTGCAGCTATGAAAACTGATCTCACAGATACATGCCAAACAAACTGGATCTTTCAGCCTGCTACCATAGTTCATACCACAAATATGGGATCAGTCAGGCAGAGAGTAAAGCATATTCCAGCCGTTTAACCTTACTGGGCAATAGAGGGGGATGTTTTGCCTGACTTGCTTTTCCTCTTCCAATTTATGCTTACCTTGTAGCCTTTGGGCTAGCTCTGACCCTCTCCACTTCTCATTTCCAATCACATGCCCGTAAGGGACAACTATAGATCCTGCTGTCACAGGAAAGTTTGCTTTTGTTGTCATCAGACCTCCTTTAAAATCCTCCTTCAGTAGCAGTTACACCCTAGAAAGAAATGTGGAAAAGTAGGAACACATTTTACAAACCTGTTCCAAGCTTATAAATTTTAATCATAAACTTAGGATGCAATATTCTGGAAGAGACACTACCTCTTTCCTCAAGCTTCCTTACAGCTAAGGTGAGCATATATCAAAATCAGCCAGCAACTCTGTTCACTTTAATACAGGCTGTTGTGCTGGCTCGCAAATTCCACTTTGCGCTTTACTGCTCAGTCTGAAAAAAAAAAAAAAAAAAACAACTGAATTAAAACACACAGATGGTGGAAAAACCCACATTGCCTTTTCCATACCTTCAGCCACCCTTGCTGGGAGAAAATCTTCCTGAATTAAAAAGCCAACTCGAGAGGCACCTCCATCCCTCAGCTGGTGGAAGTCTCCATACCAATTATTACAAGGTAGCTGCTGGGAGAGGTTATTTTCAGGTTTGCCAGCTTTACGCGGTGTCGTGACTTACACAAGCCTTGGCGGCTAAGGTACGATCGAAGTACGGGCACCGCAAGGAGCCGGAACCACCGCCAATTCGCATAGCGAAACAGACGGCGGAGCGGAGCCCCGCGCTGCGGAGCGGGGGGAGGCCGCAGGGGCGCCGCCCGGCCCGGGGCCCGCCCGCAGCACCGAGGGCTCGCCGGACACGGGGCCGGGAGGCGGCGGCGGGAGCTCCGCAGGCCGCGGGCGGAGGAGGAGCCGAGGGGCGCAGCGGCCTCAGCCGAGCCGGTCGCTGCGGCCGGGCGAGGCTGAGCAAGGCCCGCGCTGAGTGGCGGAGCGCGGCGCGCAGCAAATCCGCCGCGGCCTTGTTTCCAGGCGGGTCGCCAGGGAGAAGCGTCCGGGGAAGCGGCCGTGAGGCGGTGGTTGGAGCCGTCCCGTCCTGATGGCGTTCCTGTTCAGGAGAGGCCGGAGGGGCCCCTTCGTGAGTATCGCTGTGCTGAGCGCGGGGCTCCGTTACCGAGAGCGGGGACAGCCGGACACGGGCTTCAGTGCGCGGCTGCGACCGGGGCTGGTTTCTGCGGCTGATGCCGGTGATCGCTGAGCACTTTGGAGACAAAACCGGGGAGAAAAATGAAGCCCGAGCCAAGACAAAATGGTATCCGGGGCTGGTGCGTTCCTTTCGCTCAGTGCCGAGCCTCCCTTGCCGTGCCTCGGCTCCCCGCGCTTGCCGGGCCGCCCTCGAAGCACCGTTCTGCTGTAAAGTGAGCTGATAAAAGTTCTGATCGACGGCTCAGAGCAACCAAAGGCTGTACGGGTGTCAGCGGCTGTGCGGGTCTTCTCTTCCAAAGTACTTGAACTAATGGATTTTTGTTTATTACTGCAGTGGAAGTATTGATCTGTTGTTGTCATACTCTCACCGTGGGATGACTTTACTTCAGCTGTGTTCCATGGTAGCCTTAGTAGGGTCAGTCATAGTCGTGTCTGCTGTCAACAGCCTGTAGTAAATGAAATGGTGCATGCCAGACACGTGCCAAATTAGGGAGCAGTGCATTTGCAAGACTGAGTAAAAAGGCAGTCTTCTAATGCACCATTTAATTATTTGATGTGACTTAATGTAAAACCAAAATATTTCCCAGTTCACATCTTCAGTCTCCTATTGAAGTGAATTAAAGAATAATTGGGGGGAAAAGATCTGTAGCAGAAATAGCAGGAGCTTAGTCTGTTTCACTCCATAGAAAAGTAACATCTGCACAAAGGTGATGGACTTTATTATGGACTTTATTATTATTATGATACCTAGAGAGAGAACAAGAGGTAATGAACACAAACTCAAGCACAGACAATTCAGCTTAAACATAATAATAAAATATTGTGGGGTGGTTCAGCACTGGACCAGGCTGGAGATACACAAGACTTGACTGGACAGCATGCCAAGCAACCCTCTCGTGGTTGACCCAGCTTTGAGCAGGAACTTGAGCTAGACAATATCCACAGCTCCCTTCCAACCTTGGCCAGTATACAGTTTACTTCACAGGACTTTTGCAGGAACTCTGGTCCCAGTTTTCTGAGCTGGTATTTAAGGTTATACCATTAAAAAAAATTACTGTGCTTGCTGATGAAAAAAATTTATTGTTTTTTTTGTTTTTTTATAATTAAGATTGAACCTTTGACTACAAAACTTAGTCGTAGGGTTTTTTTTTTCCATTTCATACTGCTATGACTAAGGATTGACAAACTGTAGAAGAAAGGGACTAATATTGTTAGTCTGAAACAGCATTCTGATATTTTGAAAAAAGTTATTTTCTAGTCCAATTTTTCTTGTATATCTATAGGAAAAAGATCAGTAAGCTACAATTCTGGTTTTGCAAATTGTGATATAATGGATAGAAAATGTACATTAATGGGTCTCATGTAAATTACATTTCTAACCTTCAAGAGCAGCTGTTCATTAATGTTAAATGAACTTGCAAGCTTTACATGGTGTTCTGACTTTAAGGGGAATGAAATGCCATTTCAAGTCTTCTGTTTACATTAATTGCATGTAATTGTTCACCTTTTTGTATAATTTTGCATTGTTAGTTTCTGTGCACATTCAGTTCTGTGTTTTTTCTCATTGTAATGCTTAAAGTCATTGTCAACTAATTTTATTTTAAATCATTTAGAAACATATAGCTCATGGCCTGGTCCCTGCTGCTACCATAGCTCCTAAACCTGCAGTTCCCCGCACCCCTCCCCCTCGTAGTCCAAACCCTTCTCCAGAAAGGCCCAGGTATGTGTTGGTTTTGGGGATTTTTTTGAATTAGTTTTTCTCTTTTTTATATATTTTTGTTGTTTCTTCAGATATTGTAGCATACTAGAAAAATCTCATTAGAAGAATTGCATGTCTTTACAATATTTACAAAACTTTACATAAAAAGAATATATTTTAAGGGGGGGCAGTTTCACACTCCTAAGCATGGTAAATCTTCAGGACAGTAACTGTTATGAACATGTGACTTATCTGAGTCAATTAAAGACTATAGAATTAACTATTTAAAGTTAGTGGAATTTTTAATCTGGCTACTACAGTAGAGTGTAGGACTGCAGCAGCACGAGTGCTGTAAGTCAGGAAGTGTTAGCTCATTAGAAAAACATGAATTAAGCCTTGCTACCATACCAAGGACTTAAAAAACTGACATGTAGCACCACGCTGGATTGGAAAAATGCAACTTAAAAATAAGTTGTAGTTTCTTACAGTTCTTATTCTATGCTCTCTCTGCATTCTGGTTGTTTTCCATGGCCTTTTTAGTGTCTGTAACATTCCTACTTAATTCTAGCTAATTTCTTCTTCCTTTTTGGCCTCAAGATCTTGTCACTCATTTCTTGTCATTCAGTTTTGAGCATTTCAATTCTTTTGTCTTAGTTGCTACTTATTTTTCCTTTTCATCGTACCCTTCTCTGTACTCCACAGCATCACACAAATAGGCAATTCTGTTTGCTTGTCCTGGTTTGCAGTGTGCCAACATTTATTAACAACTTCAGAATCATCAGTAAAAGGTTTAGAGTAGGGAATAATGGAGACAAAATAGCGGGACATGGAAAACCTTTTCAACACAACACAAGGTAGTATTGTTACGGCTAAAGTGAATGCTAAATACTGTAAATTATTGATGTGAATTTTGGGAAAGTAGCTCAGTATATTCCAAGATTTTCATGCATGTGATTTGGGAAAACCAGTAGATATTGCACCTTACTCTTGGATAACTGCATTACAATAGCAAGCTGTTTTGTGCTTTACTTGGGAGATTTATAACCAGTTTGTAACTAGTCCCATAGCATTCAGTGGTATTTATGCTTGTTAACTGTGAACATTTTGCTTTGATTAAATAGCAAAGGCATTTTGCAAAGGAAAAGGTATCAAATGTGGAGCACAGAGAAAGCCTCAGTATTGCTTCATTGCTCTGTTCTGTTTTCTTCCAGGTCTGCTCTAGCAGCAGCAATCCTTGCAACAACACTAACAGGGCGCACTGTTGCTATTCCTCAGCCTCGGCAGAGATCCCTTTCTGAAAGTGATTCCACCTTCTTGGAACAAGAATGTTTTGAACCATATGCAGCAGTCACAGAGTTCAGAATAGGGTAGTGTATGCTTTCTGGTTTGATACCTTAATTAGAAATGGAATCTCTCAATGATCAGCTTTACCAAAGAGTGACAGCAAACTCCTCCTGTTACAGATACTTACTTTTTTCTTACTATATAATAAATTCAGTCTTAAGTGTCTAACAATCCTTATTCCATTTCTTGTAAAGTGATGTTACACATACAATCTTCAGAGAGGCAGATTTTGATTGTACAACAGTCATAAGCAAAATCATATACTATTTCTGTCAATTATGATCAATTTTAGAGAATGTGATGAACTGAGGAATCACTTGAATTACATGGAAGATATTCCCTTTGTGCTAAAATGATTATTTCAAACTATCTTTTTGGTAGAATTAGGAACCTTCTATCTCTAGTCTGACATTTTAAGATAGAGATGAAAGGGTAGTACTAGTGTTAATTGTCTGTTTTAGAGTATACACATAGACACAGTCCTGGAGATGGTTTATTATCCCATACCATTTTGGGGGTTTTTATCTGTTGGTTTAGTTTGTGCCCAGGGTGGCTGCTATCCCCGCTTCAGCCCCCATCCTCCCTGGCTCTGGACTGTTGTGAAGAATAGGAACCGAGCTGGGGTGTCTGGAGGGAATTTGGGGTGGGGTGAGGGACATGGGCTCATTCCACTGGACACACTGACCAGAGATCTTGCTGTTTCTGGGGGTTTTTCCTGCTGCTTTTTGGTGTTTTTTGTTGGTTTTTTTTTTTTGGTTAGTTAGTTGTTAGGTTGGGGTTTTCTTTTGTTTTGTTTTTTTGGGGTTTTTTTTTTGGTTGGTTGGTTGATTTGGGCCCTGTGTGCTGCCATTGTCTGGCTGAAGACACACGGAGCCACAGCGCCCCCTGCGGCCGCGGAGGACGCATCGCACCCGCGCTGCCGGTCGGGAGCCAGCAGCGCCCCTGCTGGTTGCAGGCATAACTGCACCCAGTGGGACGTGCAGGTAGCCAAGGCTGCTGTGGGGTTTCATAGCAGTTCCACAGTTTCAATATTTAGCATTTATCCTTTTTTTTTTTTTTTTCTGGTTCTGTGCCTTGCAGGTATCCTTATTTTTTTTTTTTTAATAAATAGGTTTTTTTTCAGGCTCACCTCCTGGTATCCATTTCTCTCATTGGCAGAAGAAAAGGGAGTTATTGAAGCCCCTTCTCTTTAGAGGAAATGCTCATTCCAGGGTGAAATTTGTCTTAAAAGCAAGACAATACATTCTTTATTTGCAGCTAACAGAAGCTTAGATGCCTGTCTGTCTCTTTGGATTTGTGTATATTGTAAGACTGATGGTTCTGCTTTGCTAGTGTTGAATTTTTTTGAAGAGTAGGCACTGCTGAAACAGGCATTAAATTGATTTTTGCAGCTCTGACTAGAGACTTGATGGTTTTGACAGGTCTCCTCTACAGTCCCTGGAAATAACGGGCAGTTATGGTGAAGAAGAGGACATGGATACATATCTTTCAGATGCTGATAAAGAGGCAGAGTCCAGCTGTAAGAGTAATGAGAAAGGGGAAGGAAGCTTTAGCACCAATGCTATTTATGCTGTTCCCTGCAAAACTAAAAAGGTAAGGTTTTTAAATTCATTAGTTCCTCTACCATGTTTTAATATATTAATGCACGTCAATATTTCAGATGCTTTGCATTCTTTTCTTGTCTTTTTCTTCATTCTTTTTCTTGTCATGTATTCAATATTTATTTTGCATGCTAATTTTTGTGATTCATTTACATGAGTTAGGTAGGTTTTTTGGTTGTCACAGAGTCTTTCTGGTTATTAGGAGTACATTGGTATTTTATATAATTATCATGCGTAATTATATTGTATATAATTATAATGCATAGTCTTGTAAAATGTCCAATAATTTATATTGAGCATGGTACTTACATAGTAGGTGGTTTGTTAAAAGCACTGTTGCATGGTGAAAGCTTAGTTAATGGTTCAGTATTATGCTAATGAGCACAGACCTATACAGAAATGGGAGGATTCCGAATCTTCAAACAAAATAAATGAACCTTTTCTTGAAGACCAGGGAATTTTTGTATGCTATAATTTTGGATTGTCTTAGCCAGCAATGAACTTAATACTCCTAAGGCACATTTAAAGTTAAATCAAAAATGAGACAAAAATTTAACAGGAAGAAGTACCTGAGTAGGAAAAAGGCAATAAAAGATCTCTTAAAAAATGCTTCTTCAAAAAAAAACCCAGCACCAGTAAAGTAGAACCATCAGTCTTAGAGTATAAACCACAAATCCCAAAACATGAAGGAATCCATAAAACATCCCAAGGTGAGGAGACATTAGCTGGTAAGAGGAGAGAAGGGGAAGGAAAAAAAAAGGTGGGGGGAGTGAGTAAAATATGTGAAACATATTTTGTGTGATCAGTGGGAAAACCAGCAAAGAGAATGTTAACAATAGTTCATTAATCCCTCAAAGCAGTGATACAGTAGATAAATGGTTGATAATCAAGGTCATGTATGCCCCAGCAAACAAGCTAAAGAGAATAATTTCATGGACTCTTGTAATCAAATAAGGTGACAGAGAATCCTTGAACTAATCACTTCATACTTGCTAACCTCCTGTTGGTCATTGTAAGGTTTTGATTTCATTTACATAGAGCTCTAAACAACAGCAACACAAAAAAACCCACAAAATCCTCCCAAGAAAACAAGAGAAGAAACAAATCTTATATTTTACTATTTTAAAATATTAGTCAACAACTCTGAATGAGACTGGGATGTTAATACACTAAAAGTGTCATACAGATGTCAAGGAATTATCAATGGGCTATTTTAAGAGTGATCTCATGATTTAGAGAGGTTTGTCTTATTTTTACATAGGAGGAATTTCCACCATCTCCTGTTCCTAATGCTGACAAGAAAGAGGTTTCTTCCCATGAAACTGAGTGCCAGGTGATGGTGGATAAGTCAAGTGTGCAAATAGAAGGTAAGTAAACTTACTTTAAGTCAAAATGCCATCCATACCTTTTAATACCATTGGGGAAAAAAAATTATAAAATAAATGTAATACTATATTGTAATATTACATTCCTAAGGGCAGTTAAAGAAATACTACTAAATACTTCACAATTTCTAATAGTTACAGAAAATTTAAGACCTGCATAAAGAGGGAATATTGGTCTATATTCACTGTAGAATGAACTGTCAGCCACAGTAAAATGAGGGTGTGGGGTGAAGGTTTTGTGAACTCTTGTCTTGTACAGTCATTCTCTACTATGTTTTTGTTGGTACAGGTGCCAGAAGCAGTCAGGTTTGTAATCTGGAACTTTTTGGAGTGCTACTGTGTTCAGAAAAAAAAAAAAAAAAAAAAAAAAAAAAAAAGGAAGAAAGTATAAGCTGCAGAAACTAGCAATGTTAAAATAAAAAAAAGCTAGAGATAGAGGAAAGCAATTTTAGTCTGTTATTGTACTTGTATGAAAAAATGTCATGTCTGAAAAACAGTAGTGAAAACTTCTTGAGGTTTTTAATAATGAAATGGCATGATAATAGTGTTGTTTATGCCTTCTACAAAAATGGTATCATCATTGGTGTCAGGATGTTTCTTCAGACTAGAGAAAAAAAAAACATGATAATCTGTCTCAGGCTATCAACCTAAGCACTGAATTTTTAAGCTTCACAAATATTTTTTTCAGTAAATAGTTTTTATTAGATTAGGGACATTTGGGTTGTTACTGGATCTGTCCTTATTTTATAAGGCTATTTTCTTATAACAATATAATATTGTGGACATAAAAGTTATAACAATAGAGCAAGACCAATCTAGTGGCAGTAGCAGTTTTCTTGCATAATTCTCTTGTCTGTTATTTTCAAATCAGGAAAAGGGAAGAATTAGTTTCAGAGCTGGAAAACGCAGTTTTTACAGAGGATGGAAAAACATGGACTCCCCATAGCAGTTGAAAAGGAAAATGGTTTATTGCAGAAAAACAGACCTTTTTATGGTGTATTGAGAGAGTAAACTTTTACCTGTTTCCATTCTCCTGAAACAGAACAAACATGCATTGGCTACCTGCCACTGCAGGTGTTGCTGTTCGCATGTTCTTTTACACCATCACCTTTTTGATCACTCAGTGTCCACATCTCCCCTTGACCAATCAGAATCCCAAACAAGAGGTGATCACACATCAGTTATATTACTTGTTTTCTGCTTCCATGACTTGGTTTTTAGTTTATGTGACTTGTTTTCTGTCATCCCCTTAGCTGAGGCTTTCCCAGAGTGCTTTCTGGTGAGCTGAAGTGACAGAAATGAACAGAAGTGAGCAGAGGCCTGTCAGGCCCTTGCTCTGTAAGATTTTTCTTATCTCCCACAGATGGTTGCACTCTGCAGCTAGTGGTTGGGAAAGAAGAAGAAAAACTGCAAAAAATTGTGTCTTTCATGTTGTATCCCAGCATTTTTTTCAGTATTCTTTCAGTGGACTGTTTATTTCTCTATTTCATAGAGAACAATACTCAGAAAGAAGGGTTATTTTGATAAAACCATTTGGGAAGTGAAGGCATTAAACTGAAAAAATGTAGAATATATGCACTGTTTCTAATCCCTCTTCTACATAGTAAGTGCTGCAGGTCCTGAAAGCTGTCAGAATTACACTTGTTTTGTTCAGAGATGCAATAGGATTTGAGTCCAGTAAAATCAGTGACAATATTTCATTTCTTCCTCAGTCAAATTCTAAACTTATAACAGAAGCCAGCAATACAGCTTCATTTCTTCCATACTTGCACCTATCTAGTGTGAGGTACAGTGGGGTCTCACATCAGTGTCCTGATACACCATGGAAGAGTTAATGGAAAATTAGTGATCTAATCTGTGGTTTGGGAAGGACTTCCTTGCCTAGATATCCTGATGAACCCTTACAACTTATGGGCTTAAAATAATTTTAGTTCTAATTGACTGAAAGATCTGTTTTTCTTTAACAGAAGACCAAAATCTGGGCTTGAATTTAAAGGTAAGACTTTTATAAAGGTTGATTTATGCATTTTAGAAAATAGGGTGTCATAAAAAGCTGGTAGGTTTACAGTCACTTAAAAGAAAACCAATTTATTGCCACTATAGAATCTTTTTCTTTTGGAGTACAGGAATGACTAATCATTCCTTTTTAAAAAATGTAACTATGTAGGTAAAGGGGCCATACAAAAGTTGTTGGGTTTTTTTATAGTATGTCATCTGTTATTCCTCATGTGGAAGAAAGAAACTGAGACTGAGAGACAACATGCTATAGCAAGATAGCTCATACTGTTAATATTCAAATTCTGAAATGACTTTACTGCATTTTTGTATAGTTTTCTATTTGAGCTGATCTGACTGCTTTCTTAAGCTTGAAAAGGAATACCCAAGAATTTAGTTTCTCAGATCAACTTGCCAGAAGATTGTTTATGAAAGTAGTCAGTTCTTCCATTGTTATCATAACTTCTTTTCTTCAAGTTCTTAACCACATATCTTTTTCTTTGAAATTGTTAATGAGATTTGTCTCATTTAGTCATTGGTGTCACTCAGTATTGTCAGTGTGTTAAATTACATGACAGCACATCCTTACAAAACTTCACTGCTGTTTAAAAACAGTCTCTATATCACCTTCACCTCAAGTAAATATATTAGCATAAATGACCCTGTAATTCTTTCCTGGTGAAAACGTACAAATACTTTTGTATTTTTCTTCCAGTAAAGCAAGAACAAAGTTCTTCAACTCTGAAAAACATGTTACAGTTTAACTGATTTGCTGATACTCAGTTAGGGACTGACATAATTGATTAGTCCAAAGTCTTACTCTACAAACTAACAAGTGGGAAGAATACCTGTCCTGTTTTGTCAAGAAGCTTTGTGTTTGAGACTTTTATGTAAAAAAAACTGTTTTGAGAATGGTACATTTCTGACTGCTGAAGATAATAGTTTATTTCAGGTGTCCAAAAGTGACTCATGGCAGTGATAATTGATAAAATGATATCTAGATTAGTAGATGGTAAGTTGTGTATTATCAGCAGTGAAATCAATCTTCAATGTAGTTGATATAAAAGAAACACCTTCAAAAGTTTTATTTCTTAAGTTTGTCAGCAGTGATGCTGTTAAAGCAGATTATCTCATTTTTTATTTCTCTGCTAGGAGGAAAAATTAGTAGCTGAAAATCTGATACATGAGAAACCCCCACCATCCCCAGGTACTTTGGATTTTTCTGTGACTTTGCTAGACATTTTCACTTTAATATGCATGTGTATATGAAAATCAGTTTTTCTGATGCAGCACTATATACACAGTTTTGCAGATAATCTAGAAGTTTACTTTTGTAAGAATTGTTCAGTAACTTCTATTCAGTAACACTGAAGATGTTCAGTGAGAAGAAATGCAAAATTTTCATTGTATGAGTGATTAAAATTTGCAGGGATCAAGAATACTGACTAGTCCATGCAGGGAATAAACACTTTGCATATTGCAGTGGACATTTCAGTTTCACCTCTCCAGTCACTGATGTTTGGAAGAGAGAGATCTGCTGACACTTATCTTTTCCATTAAAAGAAGGAACATTTTTAATGTCTGAGAGAAAAGATGGGAACTTGCAGCCACTCCACAGCTCTCTTTCCAAATCTGCTTTTTTTTGTTGTTTCTGGTCTTACCTTTTGGGAGTCATGAGCTGATTTAGATCTTATAAAGTGGGACTCATAAATAATGTTAATATTGAAAAAAATGGATTGTCATTTGCTGAAACTCCGGTTCCAGTCTGGATGCCATTTAAATACCTTGTTCTGTGGCATTGCAGATGTGTCTGTTCGGGCAAGGCAAGTATGGGAAAATAGAAGCAAAGAAAAGTTCAGAGAACTACAACAAGAAAACTGGACTCTGAACAAGGCATACCAAGCTGTGGTCCAGCAATATGAGGGAACAAAGCAGCTCATAGAAGAACAGCAATTAAAGCTGAAGAGACTAGAAGAAGAAAACAAAAGACTTAAAGAAACTGCAGAGAACTCACCTAGAGGAGGTGGGAGAAACATATAAGCTATTCTGTAGTTATCTTGTTTCAATATTTCTAATTTCTTACATCCTTTTCCTCTAGCAGCAGGTTTCAAGTCATTGATTTAGGCAAGTATGTATGCAGAAGTAGTTTCCAAACAGTATTTCTACATTTGTAGAAATTTCCTTTTTTGTCAAGCAATATGTACATGATAAAAAAAAATAATTACTTGTTGTTTGAAATATAATGGATTTTTTACTAGTACATTTTCATGGGATTTTTCCATAGCGGTATTTTGAGAGAAGTTATTAGTTATTATTCTAGCTTATTTAATTTTTTCATTACCATTAACAAATTGTTGTGAACATTTCTTGAATTTTAATGGAACTTTCCTATTGCATATTTGTTTTAGTAGAGGAGGCAACAGAATTACTTTCTCTCAGACAACAAGCACAAGAACTGGTAGATGAAAATGATGCTTTGAAAACGGTGGTCCATCGTTTAAATGTAGAACTAAGTCGCTATCAAACTAAATTCAGGTCGTTGTCCCAAGAAGAGGTGAGACTTGGTTATCAAGGCAGTTTCTACTGAAATGTCCTGTTGTCTGTTGTTTAATCTTTTGAGTTTTTATGACTGTTTTCTTCAGATTTGCCATCAAGTCTACAAATTGCACAGGCTTTTTCTGAAATTTAAAATAAGTCTTTATCATTAAGTCTAATATTAAGAATTCAGTATTATTTTGTATCAGTAAGATACTGAACTTTCAGTTTTACTGGGTGTGTGTTACATATGCAACACATGTAATGAAAACATAAGCTTGTTTGGGATGATAATTGTGACTGCAGTGGACAGTTGCTGGTGCTTCAAAAAGCAGGAAGTAATTCAGTATCTTTTAAAATATCTATTCTAGAATGCAAAACTGAAAAGCTTCCCCATGGAAGGACCACAACCACCATGGCTGGTAAGTCAAATAATATTTGCACTTAACTGTTCCTTCCTCTCTAAGCAAAGAAGTAGAATTTCTTTACTGGAATCAAAGTATTCAGCTCTTACTCTGCGGAACTATCACATAATAATATAATATTATAAACACTTCTTTCATTGCAGAAAAATATGTATGGCAGAACTTTGTAACGAATGTGTGCAGTTCCAGTTGAATGTAGAGTAAGCTACAAACTGCACATAATCACTCTGAGAATCATAAATGCCATCTTCACGTAGAATTGTCTAGCATATAGTTTGCTTCAAAGTCTTTTAAGGTCTATTGCTTGATTGTTAATCTGAATTGGTAATTTTTGCTGTTACTTTTTTTGCAATTATACTACAAGAAAACCAAATATTTCTGATTGTAGGAATGGTCATGGATCCAGTAGCAGAGTATGAATTTCTGACAAGGGGAAGGCAAATAGTTTGTGAAAGGGAATGCATTTGTAATATGTAAAAACAATTTCTCCTTGAAATACTAATCAAATCTTATATTTTCCTTCCTCACTGTTAGTGAGAACTGTACAGAATGAGAAAGTTCTCCTGCTCTGTCTTTTTAGCCAAAATAGCCAGTAATCACATATGTATGTATTTAGTCTTAAAGGTGCAGATTTGAGAGTGTAAAAATTCCTTTCCCACTTACTAATGAATCTGGGATAATTTTTTCTAGCAGTAGTAAATGCTGTAGTGTTTGACTCTTGTTTTGTATTCATTTGCACCCATATTCTGCTGTGTTACATATAGTGATAAGTTAAAGCTGCTTTTTAGAAGAAAGATGCAAGGAAAACATGAGGTCTTTTCCTTCCCAAAGCTTGCTCCTAACACAGTACTGTGAAGTATTTCTGCAGCATCATTCTGCATGTGATGGTCTGTCTGCTTGTATAAGTTCTGCACTTTAGTCTGCAAGTCATACATGAAACCCCTTTAACAGCTTTCAAAACTAATAATCTCTAGCCAAGTAGATTAATTAAAGTAAAAAATACAGATGAAGTTATGGCTTCTAATTAATTTACATGTATTTATTTTTTAATTTTAAGTTGGATATGAAGTATTTGTCGCCGCTTCTCTTGGCATATGAAGATAGAATAAGAGAAAAGGAAGATTTTATTCTTGAACATGAGGCAAGTTGCCATTTAGAAAAAATACACACCAAAGCAGAAAAAAATGACTGAATTTTTTGAAGGGATTTGCCAATTATGTTCTCTGCCTAAAATTTAACGTGACTTTGTTTTACTTTTCCATGCATTGTGTTTGTGCTGTCTCATCCCACTTGGCTTGCTTGTTTTTGTCAGCCTGTTCACATTGAGGAGCATGCACTACACTGAGATATGCACGATGGGCTCTGAAAACAGAGCAAGCCATTAACTAGTCAGTGGTAGAAAGAATTTTTCTCATTCATGATGGGAAGTCTGTGCTCTTGCAGCTGCGTGTGGGTTTTGTGATAGAAGAATACTTACTTCTAGGTATGAAAAGAATGGGTACTTTTTTTGCTTTCTAGAAGTATTTTTTGTCACTGAATCTTTGAAAAATAGATATTTGTTTTAGAGTACAACGTTCCTAGGTTTTGAAAATAAATGTATTTCCTTCAAAAAATTCAGCCATAAAATAAGCAGAAAACAGCAAGGGTTTTTTATATTACTGTAAATTCACTGTGTTGTTTTACCATGTTCAAACCCATGTCACTCCTACTGAAAATGGATAGTATCATCCAGTAATTTCCAGAATTCAGCTTTTTAAACCTATCTTCTAAGGGTCTACAACTTGCAAAAATGTGACACAATATCAGTATTATTTTTAATCAAATATGACTACATTAATGAAATGATTTAGAAATAAAATATGCACACCTGAATTAGAGATGAGTGAGTAGTGAGATAATATTCTATGTTGAAAAGAACTAGAAGTCATCTAAGCATGTGTACTTATAAAAATTTTCCTTGACATAAAAATTAAAGCAAAATGATTATAAAGAATTTGATATGAAATCCTTTGTCTTCCAGGAGGATATGAAGAATTTTAAAGCACGAGTTGAAGAGTTGGTGAAGGAGAATGAAGATTTGCATGAGCAATTAAATAACTTTGTTACCCCTACAGAATGGCAAGTTACATTACTAGAAATTAATTTCAAAGTTAAAAATTGTTTTGCTTATTTCATACATAATTACAGATCTTAAGGAAATTTTTTTTATCTTCAAACATTGTTTTTCTGAGGAATTAATAGTGTCACGACTGTCATGTTATTATAGTGCTGATCTGCAATGCTTGGAATAATTTTGGAGTGAAGATTACATGTGAATGTGGAGTTTAGCACTGGAAGGCCATGTAATTCTGTCCTAGATATTGCAGGTTACATACCTTTACAGTGAGCCAGTGACATCAGTTTTCCACTAATACAAAAGAACATTGCAATGTGGCATTAGAAGAATTTTATGTTTTTGAGAAGAAAGGCAATGCAAATGAAGTTAAGTGAGACAATGCATAATGAAGTTAAGTAGTTGTTGGAGATTAGGGTTTTTCCTTTTTTTAATTTTTTTTTTCTCCCATTTGTTGCCTGAGAGATGGCAAAGCTGATACTTGGGAGACAGAAGACGTGGCTGGGAGGAGGAGGAGGCGGCGTGCAGCTGAGTGCAGTCTCCTGGCTGGGCTAGGAGAAGGCTTTCCCCTGGGAAGTGCAGAGCTGCCTGGGGATTCTGGTGGGGCTCAGGGCTGGGCTCAGCTCCTGCCTCTCTCAGGTCTGAGTGCACAGGGGTGGTTGTGCTGCCCAGAGGATTCGCTGCCGCTGCGGAGCTTTCATCCTGTGCTAATTGTGCTTACTGTGGGTGAGCTTCTGCTCACAAGGAGGTTGGAACAGGTTTTGGAACAGCATCCACTAGGAGTGAACATACAAATTCTTCCTGCACCCATGGCACAGGTAGTAGTTGCATGCAAGGGCTCAGATGACACCGTGTCTACATGAGAAGGATTTTGGAAAAGACAGCATGCATCATAATCTTAAAGTCTTTCAGAAGATTCACCCAGTAGCATAGACCTACTTTCAGTGGGGCAGAAATACAGGTGTTAATATCTGCATAGATTTGGTTACCTCAGGTCCTGATATTGCTTTCAGTAAGGATTTTAATCTGTTTTTTAAGGAGGTTCAAATACGATTTTGTATGTTTACACTGTTGAAAATCAGTTATGTTTGTTCTTTGGACATAACTTCTGAGTAACATTTTATTTACAAGCCAGTTATTATTGCAGGCAGCTGCTGCAAACTCAGGCCAAGCTGGTCTTGGAAGAAAATGGAGTGTTGATGGAACAACTCAAAATTCAACAAGCTAAAGCAAAAGATAGTCACAGACAGCATGTTCAAGAAGGTAAAAGTGCTTGAGTTACTAGTCATCTGAACTACACTAAAGATGGTACTGCAGGTTTTGATTTTTGTAGGTTTTGTTTTCGCAGGTTTTGTTTTTGTTTGTTTTCTGTTCTCATTTTTTGTTTTGGCCAGCTTGACAGTGTTTTGGTTTTGGTTGGCTGGAAGATTTTTTGCAACTTTATATATGCCTAAGAAGTGTTCTTGAACATAGGTAACGTATGGGAGATCAAGTTCTGGATGTCAGCTGGTACTTTAAAAAAAAGTCATTATCACCTATTGACACTATAAAAAATACTCCATTTTGACTTACTTCTGAAAAAGTGAGGAGAACTGTTGAACAGCAATACAATCATTTGCATAATTGAAGAGTACTTGAAACTGAACCAGAATTTTTCAGAGTAAAATGGCGTTTCAATGAGCTTATAGCCTTGAAAAGAAGTACTCTTGAAATTTCTGCACTTTTCCAAGACAAGTTGCTTGAGACAGCAGAAAGTCAAGTCCAAACTGTTAAAACACAAACTGACAAATGCACTGCTACATAATGTTTTAAATAACTAGGAATGAATGTATTAATGGCTTTGTTGAAGTTTCACTCTGTGGTTGAGCTAGTTCTGCTATACACAGTTGACTTCTTTTTCCTCCTTCCAAAAGCTTCAAAGTTGGCCAAACAAATAGTAGTCTTAGAAGATAAGAAAAAGAGTCAAGAGGAAGAAATAACAAAGTACCAGAAGCAGCTAGAAGTTTTATGTTCTACAGGTGAAGAGCTGAAAGCCAAACTGGATAGCAGAATAACAGCAGAGGAGCACTTGGCTGTGGTGAATGATTTAAAAAGGTATGAGTTGCATATGGTGCACATATGGAGAAACATTGGTGTAAAGAATGCACGTGACCAGAGCTGCACATGTCACACTCTGTAGGTAGGAGGCCAGTGGAAACTTATGCTGGTAATCCAGGAAGGTAACTACCAAGGCACAGAGAAAGGAAAAGAGGTATTTAAAAAATACTGTCTTAGTTTTTAGTGGCAGTTCTAGAAACATTGGTGGAAGTGTTTTTACCGTAGAGTACCTACTGCTAGTTGTACCATTTTGAATAGTTGAAGAGGAGGCACTAAAAATACAATTTTTGTCAAATCTGCTTCTATCAGTACTATATATAAAATGTTCTCATTCTTGCATTCCCATCTTTGGAACATGTCTAAAGAATCCTGAAATTCTGAACTAGAAGTTCTAGAAGTTTCTTCAGTTGTTACAATGTGGAAATGACATGAAACATCACAACTCAAAAGTGGCTGCTGTGCAGCATAATCTGCAGAGTAATGTTTCTCTAACAACATTCCATAAATTTGTATGCTTTTGAGCCTTTGGATAGGTTACTGTTTCATGGTACAGTGCTATCCTGAGAAGGCCTCAGACCTTGTATTTTGGCATTGATAGTAATTTATTTGAAAAGAAAAGAAACACATGGGGATTACATCTGGACCTTGTATTTTTATAATTTAAATAAAGTGCAGTCAGAAGGAATGAGTTGAATAATTTGATCTGAGTTTGTAACACCTTTCTGTTGTCGTCAGTGAACATTGAGCATTCTCAGTGTATCTTATTTCATAACTTCAACGTGGGTATCTTGCTGTAACTTAGCATTTTAGTGATGTAGATCTGTACATGATACCTGTTCTACACTATTGGTTTTTGCAGCTGTTTACAGCAGGAGCAGGAGAAGAAGCGCTGTGAGGTGGAAGCTGTAATGGCAAAGATAGCATTACTGCAAACTGAAAACAAGAAACTGCTCTTAGAGAAAAATAGCTTCATGGCTGACAAGAAGATCCTGGAAACTGAGATGGAGATAACTCAAAAGACAAACAGGTCTTATCACAGTTTCATTTTCTTGTACAGAAATACTTTTATTTCTAAAAGTAACAGAAATATCTGTAAAAATATTGTCTAACTTCCCATAATGTGTATTTTCTACCTAGTGCAAAAAAACCCCATGTTACCTAAACATATTTTTGTCATGTCTAGAGGCCTGGTTGTCACGTTTTGCTAACCTTTGTCTGTTTTCATGCTCACTTTTCTGTGTCTATGTTCAAATTAAGACTATATCTTTAATTTAGTAATTAGGTATAGCAATTGATTATTAGGTGTACTTACCTGAAAATAAGATGGGCAGACATACACTATATACACAATATAAGGATAAGACTTAGACTATTAAGAATATATCTTTGAGAGTTAGTAGACTATTAAGAATATATCTTTGAGAGTTAGTAGTTAGCTATAGCAATCATTAGGTGTAGTTATCTAAAAGTAAGATGAGCAGACATACACTATTTGCAGTTAGATAAGGATAAGACTTACACTGTTTGTAGATCTCATGTACCTGGTTGCTCAGAAAGGAGTTCACAGTATTTTAAAAAGACAATGTTTATCTTAAGGATTATGAGCTTGTAGTCATTGTACAAACTGTTCTTTTGAATCATTATTAGTGTTGTTATTCAGATAACGTATTGTAAAGAAAAAGCAGCCCCAAAAATTGGAACATAATACTATTGGCATTGCAAATACCCCGGGCCAGTGCATTTTTAACAGTATGTACGATTGTTTGAGACTTGTACATGTTGATTTGCACATGTGATACAAGTTTTTTAAGGCCTTTACTAATTCCCAATCCAAAGATTCTCCCTTTTCTTTTATAGACGATTAAAGAAGAAAATAGGTCTTTTGCAACTGCAGCTGGAGGAAGCAATGGAAAAAGAAGTTGCAGCCCATCACTATCTAGCAAATGTTGTTGGGCTGGTGGAGAAGATAGCTAAGGAACGTGATCATCTGGTATTTTTGGTAATTACCTTTAAATGGGACTTCATTGGTATTTCACACAGTCATCATGCTACTGGCACAATATATTGTTAGTCTGAATTATCAAAGAATAAAAATTCCAGTTTAAGGATTTAGCTTCATTTAAGTAGACTTTAGCAAATAGGCTAGGAGCAGCGGAAGATTTTCTAGAGGAGCAATTAAAAGCAACCACCCTTATTTCTGGAGGTAATATAATTAAGCCTTAATTCACATGAGCATTAGGGTCTGCAATGACACTTACCAAGTTTAAAATACTTTTTTAACCTAGTTTTAGCAGTTGATGTTGAGCTGCACATATTTAAAAATAGCACGCAATCATAACACTTTTATATTTGTTTTTGAGTCTTAAGGGTGGATTGTTATGCTTGAAGTGATCTATATGGTCTGTCTGCTGTGGATGCATAGGCATATGCATAATATTGCTCCTTATTGGTTAGCAGTCATTTTGACAGGCTGAATGAGAGTTTTGAAACAACTTCTGTATAGTGGAAGTGCCTGGCATGGAGGTTTCTGGGCTTTTTGTAAGCCTTATTTTGTTTCATTTACAGGATACTGGGCACAATTTAAATTTTTCATATTGATACTCTTGTCTTCAAATGGAATCTGAAATAATTTCACAAAAGTTTGTTAAAATAAAGCTTCTTTTACTTGTTGTTCAGGTAGTAGACAAAGGTTGTCATCAGCATTGGATAAAAAGGTACAGCAGTTAGTTCCTAATTCTAGAAGAGGAGCTATGGTGACACAGCTCAAATCCTTGTCCACTACAAACTGGACTTCAGGATTGTGAAACTGGGCACAACAAATGTATCCTAGAAACTGGGAGAACTGATTCTTAGATCTCAGTCTCTTGGGATACCTGCTTTTAAATATTAATTATACCATATTAGAAATACCCTTGCCTGAACACCTGCCGATGTCAAGGGCTTGTTTGCGAGCAGATTGCTAAATGTGACATAAAGGATGAGTCATGCTTAAAAATGGGATCTCCACATATGCATACATATATCTGTAGGAAAAAACACATAATTGGTTTGGTTTACAGTATGTTTCATTTCAGAACAATACTGCTTCACAGTATTCACAGTCACCTGACAAATTATTAATGAGGAGTTATGAAAATAATTTCTGGGACTCTATATCCATTTTGGTTCTTCAGAATGTTGGAGTTCAAAATGGAATTGTGGTGTCTGCCCTGACAAACAAACAGAGTGGTTACACATAGCTTTTTTTACTGCATGGTTGCAGGCCAGATGTTTGGAAAATGAGAATCATGGGGTTCTCAAGAAAATTGTAGAAGGCAGTCTGCGCTTAGGAAGATTGGAAGAAAAAGTTAAGGTAAGCAGTGTTTCTGAGCTAAACAGCTACTGTGAAATGTTTGGTGTTTTTTAGTGAGAAAAGTAGTTAATCTCTGGCAACGTTTTTATGAAAGATTTATGTATGGATTATCTTTAAAAGTTTTGAAAAACCAAAATAGATCATAATTCTAATTTTCAATAGTGTCTTCTTCCATTGTATTTGTCTACAGCATTACTTGGAGAATTATGACTAGTTGTAAAAATATTTAAAGATTATTTGTATTTCATTTTTTACTCTGTTGTGACCCAAGTGTTCTGTCTTCTACTTTTTTGAGGCTGTACCACTCCTTCAACTTGAAGTCCATTACCTTTCGATTTGGAAGAATGAAAATGTTATCTCAGGTGTACAGTTTTCACCAAGTACTTTCTTGTGACCATAGGGTAGAAGCTTGAGGAACTCAGAGGATGTTCAAACACCCAGCCTAGTTAGAGAATACATTATAAGTTATTTTTACAACTCTCTAAACAAAAAGCACAGTATATAATTGCAGTATAATAGTGAAATAAGTTTGAAACATTTATGTTTCAGCATCTTTGGTGCTACCATGATTATTTCTACTGTAATCTTAAAAAATCAAAGGAGAAAGATAGATGCTATATTGGTTTCTATGTCTAGAAAGTAATGTATATATTACTTTCAAAAGCTGTTTTATATTAAGTCAGGTTTGTTCAGTTTATCCTAAAGCAGAGAGTCTCCATATTATTCTTTGCCAGTCAAGACCTCCACTGCTATTCCTGCATCAAATGACACAAATGTGCACCACCACTGTGTTAATGGAGACCATCTCCTTCTGCATCTTCATTGTTAGGATCAACACAGCATAGAAATTATCAACAAAGAAAATAAATGAAATTGTAAGTGTAAAGAGAGAGCAGTAAGCTGAAAAACAGCTTGAATTTGCAAGGAGCCCTTCGTAAAATTCCTGAATGCACAAAACACTACTGTAAAAGAGTTACCTAATCAGCCATCAAATATTTTTAGCTTTTTTCACTATCACTCCTGTCTAGCTCCCCTACTAAGACAGTGGTTTGTATTCTTGTTAAATGTGGATCTTCTGCAATGTAATAGATCTGTGACTACTGTAAGGGATAGAGAAGAGGTTGGCATAATATTAAGAACATTTACATGTAGTGAATTTTAAGTGCAAAACCAATACTGGCAAAAGGACGGGCAAGGACAACATCCATACTTCACTGGATGCAGGAGGGAATACATTAACTTAGGATGAGGAGAAGGCAGGTGTACTTAACCATCTTTTTCTCAGTTTTCAGCAGTAAGGCAGGTTGCTCTCAGGACAGCTGGCCTCCTGAGCTGGTAGATGGGAAAAGGGAGCCCTCTGGAGAATAGTCCCCCTGTTATGTAGGAGGAAGCAGTCAGAGCTGTGCTAAACCATTTAGATGCTTACAAATCTATGGGCCCAGAGGTGATCCATGCCAGGGTGATGGCACATGAGCTTATCATCAGTCCTGGCTCACCAGAGAGGTCCCAAAGGACTGGAGGTGCCAGTGTGAAGCCCATCCACAAGAAGGGCTGGAAGGAGGCTCTGGGAAACTCCAAGCCTGTCAGCCTGACCTTGGTGCCTGGTAAGATTATGGAACAGATCATCCTGAGTGCCATCACATGGTACCTACAGGATGGCCAGGGGATCAGAGCCAGCCAGTGTGGGCTTAGCAGGGGCAGGACCTGCTTGACCAACCTGATTCCTTCTATGACAGGTGACCTGCCTGGCGGATGTGGAAAGGCTGTGGATGTGTCTGCCTGGACTTCAGCAAGGCCTTTGGCACTGTCTCCCACAGCACACTCCTGAAAAGCTGCAGCCCATGGCTGGGCCAGGAGCACTCTGTGCTGGGCTCAGAACTGGCTGCATGGCTGGGCCCAGAGAGTGCTGGTGAGCAGGGCTGCATCCAGCTGGGGACAGGCACCAGTGGTGTCCCTCAGGGTTCTGTGCAGGGCCACTGATCAGTCCTGTTCAATATCCTCCTCACTGATGATCTGGATGAGGAGATTGAGTCCACCATCAGTAAATTTGTAGATGACTCCAAGCTGTGAGCATATGTTGGCCTGCTGGAGGGTAGGAGGGCTCTGCAGAGGGACCTGGGCAGGCTGGATAGATGGGCTAAGTCCAACAATGTGAGATTTAACAAGTCCAAGTGCCCAGTCCTGCATTTTGGCCACAACAGTTCTACAGAGTGGCTGGACAGTGCCGAAGCAGGAAGGGACCTGGGGGTCCTGGTCAACAGCCGGGTGAACATGAGCCAGCAGGAGCAGGGATGTCATTCTGTCCCTGTCCTCGGCACTGGTGAGGCCACACCTCTAGCACTGTATCCAGTTCTGGCCCCTCAGTTTGGGAAGGACATTGAGATGCTTGAACGTGTCCAGAGGAGGCAACAAGGCTGGTGAGAGGCTTGGAACACAAATGCTGTGAGGAACAACTGAGGGAGCTGGGGTTGTTCAGCCTGGAGAAAAGGAGACTCGGTGACCTTATCACTCTCTACCTGAAAGAAGGCTGTGCCCAGGTGGGGGTTGGTCTTTTCTCCCAGGCATTTAGTGACAGGACATGAGGACACAGCCTTAAGCTGTGCCAGGGGAGGTTTAGGCTAGAGATTCAGAAAAAATTCTTCACAGTAAGAGTGATTGGGCACTGGAATGGACTGCCCAGGGCAGTGGTGGGGTCTCTGTCCTTGGAGCTGTTTAAGGTTGGCTGCATGTGGTGCTCAGTGCCATGGTTTAGTTGATGAGGAGGTGTTATGTCATTGGTTGGACTTCATGATCACAAAGGTCTTTTCCAACCTAATTCATTTTGTGATTCTGTGAACTGAGAGATAGTGACTCAGTGCCATGGTCAGCATGATAACCTGAGGTGATGCTTTGGTTTGGGTTCTCTGGGAGGTCTCTTTGTAGTTCAGAGTTGTAATTACCAAGCAGTTTGATGATCCATGGCAAGAATTTGAGGAAGCCAGTTTTTCTGGTATTAAAAATATTCCTTTACAGTCAGAATTCCGCACGGTTTTCTCTTTTAATATGAGCTTGGACATACTTTGTCTCATCAGGGAGTCCAACCTCATGCAAGGGGGACAGCTAACAGAAAAATCTGTCTTTTTTATGAGGTATTTTAGTCAAACGTCTCGTACAAATTCTGTGAAAATAATCCAGGGTTTTGGACTGAGAACTGTGAATAGTAAGTCTCCGATAACAGAATTTGCCCTCCAGTTCATCATTAGCCACCTTTTCCTTTCATTCACTGCAAGTGTAATTCATCTTTAAATTATGCACACACTGTTGAAAAAAAGAATTTACATTACAACAAGTTCATTCATTCTGAACCTCTATTTGATAACAATTTTTAGTCATGAGGTTTTAAGAAGAACAGAAACAACCTTTGTATTGAAGGCATTCACCATCTCCTGCTGTAACTGCCCTATATGAGGAGCTGTGTATTCCAGAATATATTTACTATATTTTACTCTCCTACTGCCCTATATGAGGAGCTGTGTATTTCAGAACTACAGGTACTCATTGTAGAACTTCCTATTAGTATAACCAGTTGCTCATGCCAGCACATTTGAAGGAGACAATGTTCCTATCACCAGTGCTCCTTTGCCACATTCCTATCAACATTAATCTGGACTTAGAGGAAGGTGCTTTGTGCCTGAAATCAGGATACCATGGGTTGATTTAAGTCTTGTTGCCTACATGGCTTTTCTGTTCAGAGTGTTCCTTCTGCTTTTTTAGACTCTAGATTTTTCCAGTAGGAGACCCTTGAAAATTCATGGAGCATTGCTGGTTTTTTAAATGCAGCCACTTAAGAAACTGTTTCCATTGTTCTGTCAATCCTAAAGATGGACTATTTTTTTCCCGAATCTTTTAATTATTAGGGCAGGAATTCACCCCTATTTTTGTCCCAAGTTACCAATCAGGAAATACAGGGGCCTAGGTAGTACAGCATATAATATTGCAACACCCGTTTTCCCTCATTCTCTTCATTCATATGTTCAAAATCTTTCACACTTTTTGATGTTAGCTGATGTATACTCAGAATTTCTAAATTGTTCTGATGTATGTCACTATTTTGTATACAATGTATCTTATTTCTCAGAGTTAACCATGTTTGCATAGAAAACAAAGTATAAACAAAACTGAAAGGAAATGCATTCATCTTACTGGTAAGGAAACACTGGATTCTGTTTCACACTCATAAGTTGATCTGGATACAGAGGAGAGAGAAATGTACCCAAATTCATGATGGCTTTTGTCTGAAGCTGTTTCAGCTTTCTCACACTTTTCCACTCAACTGTGAACTTAGAATATGACTTGCACACACTGCCACTTATACAAAAGTGCTGCCAAAAATCATGGAAGAGAATAATATCCCCAGGAAAGCTAGTTATATGTCTCAGGCATTCTGAGCCTGCTGAATAGAACCTGTCTTTCCATGACTGCAACAAAATCATCTATTTCCAACATCTCTGTGACAAACCCAGGAGCCAAGGGCCTCCTAGGAGACTAGCTAGAATAGCAGCATAGTGTATACCCAGACCCAAAAAAACCATTTATGCATATTTCCTCTACGTCCAGTCTGCTTTACTGTCTCGTTACCTGTGAGCAAATAATGTCCTCTTCACTACCAGCACCTGGATCCATAATCATTCCTCATCCTGCTTGCTACAGGGGTAGCAAGCACATGGGGTACCATGGCCAGCTCTAGAGGAGAATATTATGACTTCCAGCTATGTGCTCACATCCTCTTCCTGAAAACTGTCATCTCCAACAGTCTGTTTGCTGCTACCTGCTTCACTTCGGAGAACAGTAATAGGTTATCTTGAACAATTCAAAGGTGTGAAGGATCTATAAATGCCAGCAGTTGCATGTGTCAGTGTGCCCAGGACCATCCCATCCTGCCCAGGCTGCAAATTACAGACTTAATTATAATTCATCCATAGAGGCAAGATCAGAGCAAGGTAGCACTCATATAATTTCAGACTATAATCATATGGCCATAATAAAAAGGTGCACTTTTTCCCTCTGATTTTGCAACCATTCTGCACATGGGCCTCAGCTTCAGTTGGCAAAGGTAGAGCAGGAGTGCAGAGGCAGCTGTGGGCTTTGGAGGAGCCAGAGGCCTGAAGCATCTCAGGCAGAGTGCAGCTTAATACACAAACCTCAGCTTGAAACACACACCACCCTGGAGCTGTGATGGAAAACAGGGTTTCACCAGCCTTCCCCGTGATAAAGTCAAGAGAGAAGGTTTGCTCTTGTTCTTTGAAATCATTATGGGCATCTAATCTACAGAGGGCATTTCAGGTCTCACACTTGGCTGACCTGGCAAGTGCTGGGCTTTTACTGATAGAGGGGAAGGTTCAGCTGTTTCCCTATACTCTGCACTTCCTCTAGGCTGGCTCTGAGCAGCCTTCTGTTAGAAGGAACTTGTTTACTTTTAGCCTTCTATAACATTACTCTGCATTTTGAAGGCTTCTCTGGGAATCTAAAAAGTTGAGTGTTGTTACTGGTTAACTTGCAAGCTTCTTATTCTATTAGAACTGTCAGGGAAAAGTTAGGATAAAAATCCTATGTAAGTCAGCCTTAAATATTGAATTACTAATATTCTAGGTAAATATTATCTGTTGTTATCCTATTACCTCTAGAAAATTAAACTTCACAATGCCACATTTTGCAAGTGCTAAAAGGAAACAGTTTGTGGGAAGGGCTATATAGCCTTATCTACAGCATGTCTTTTAGACATTTTTTTTAATTCCTCCAAAAGGCAAACTTAAATATTTCTCCCCTGATTCAGATGTAGATAAAACCTTAGTGATTAGCACCTGAAATAAAACTTTATATTAGCAAGACAAAAGTAGCAGTATTTTCAAAGCTTCCCTAAATTAGTTTACAGTTTTATTAAAGGAGGTGTTTCCATCCCAAAACTGTGTTCTGTAGCCTGTAGGAAATATCACAGTCTGCAGAGAAAAATAACAGTTTTAGCATTCTGTTTGTAATCATGAGAGAAATAAGTTAATACGGAATTTTGGTATTGTCAAGAGCAGCAGCATCTAGAAATTTGTAACAATGCACAAACCAGTTTTCAGTTTCTTGTGTGCTTATGCAGTTTAGTGGGGAAGTTATTTCAGAAAGCAGTTACTTTGTACAAAAATAATTTCTTACTTTTGAGATGATAACTTTTAGTTATCATTTAGTTATTACAGCCATTAATGAAAAAATCACTTGTGCTCACTGAACAAGAGGACTTTTACATGAAGCAGCAAGCAAAGGTATTCTTTTCTTCCTGTTAGTATTAAGATAAAACATCTAACAAAACAGAAACCCTTTTTCATGGTATGTACTGATAAGTATGAGTGTCAGCAAGTGGTAAGCAACATGTGCTGTGACGTGTAGCTTTATATCTTGGAAAACAAACCTCTTTTTGCAGGTAATTGTGTTTACTGTAAAACAAGCATACAGCATGGTATACATTCTACACACTAGTTTTATATGCAGAACAAAATGAAGTGTAATACCTTCAACTTAACAAATAGGTTAAAAAAAATCCTATAGTGCAGCCTACCTGGCATAATTAAGCAAGGCAGCATTGATGTAAAGATTCAACTGAAAATCTCTAACTTTTTTGTTGGTAATGACTTGTCCTTATTTCTCCTATAATGACACTTTTTTGTCTATTAACTAACCCTTACAGGTATATAAAAAGAAAGCAGCTGGGAAGCTTGGAGATATTAATCTCAAGATGACTGAGCAGGAGAAAGAATTTGAAAGGAAGACTGCTCAGTATGAGCAAGAAAAGAAGCACCTGCAGCGTCTGCTGCAGGACAAAGAGGAAACCCTCAATGAAGTGCTGCAGCAAAACAGGTGAGTGGGGCACAGGCAGGAGCCATCCAGGCAGGGCAGACAGGTAAAGGGACAAGGGAAAGCACCTGCACACAGACACCAGCAGAGTCTCAGAGAAGATTACGACTGCAGTGTTGAGATATCCTTTAAATATACAGTCCTTTAAAGGTATTTTTCCCTCTGATAGTGGAAAGCTTCATAGCACATTTATATTATCAGCATAAAAGAAAAATAGTTTTAGTTTACAACTGAAGAAAAGTAATAAGCAGTCATTTCTCAAGTCATCACTGCTATTGTGAAATAATAGATTTAAATAGATTTTATCAGACAATAGAAAAACAGGGCTTGGTATCATCTACCTTATATCACTGCAGACCTTCTCAGTTACTTTATACAGTGCAATTAAACAGGTGTAAGTAGCAGAATTGTACAATGAACATTCAGTTGATCTCGAAATTTGCATTAAAAACCAGATTGAACTGATACACACTTCTGGAACCATTTATTTTGGATTTTAAACTAATTAAATGATTTTCATATGTCTGGGCTGATGTTACAAATTTTTACTGTAGAGAACAGCAATTAAATAAAAAGGGTTTCTTTCAAAGTAGGCTAGAGCATAGTTTGAAGTCCCACAAGATTAATAATTCAAAATTTACCCTTCTAGCCCCAAAGTAGACAAATTAGATGATTTAACCCAGATGAATAAAATAATTAATTACACTTTCCATACAGTATGCTAAATCACTTTCACCTTTTCAGTTGAAATTAATTAATTTTTTCTTCTGTAAACACACACAATTAATACTTGTAGCTACCTTTTAAGAAACAGGATCTGCACCTGGAACTACACCATTGTAATCCATTTAATTGTATGATAATGAAGAAAAGTGGTGTATGGAAACAAGCCCAAGATTAACCCCATCAAGATATGTCTTTCATTTCTGTAGTTTCCAACATTACTGAATGGTGTAATGAGTGACTTCGTTTTTTTTTGGTGGCTGTTAAATCTCAACTGCAATTATCAGACTACAATAAAATGAACACAACTCTAAAAGTAAAAAAGAATTTTTACTGTCATCTTCCAAGTAGCATGATTCACTATTTTCCTTTGATTACTATATTAAAAAATTTAGATTAAAAAATTTTAAATGTTACTAATGTTACTGAGAAATCAGCTGAATTCTACACCTATATAAGAAATAATAAGTTTTTATGCTTATGAAACAAAATGTGTAAAACCAACTAACACTGTGGCTGATACTGTTCTTATGAACTAGTTTCTTCATATTTCATTATTTTTCTCAAGTATTGCAATATAAGTAGTTTCCCAAGGTAATCCAAATATGTATCTATTCTTTTATGCCTATCAGCCAGAATTTGAACATGTATTTTGGTCTCCTTTGTGTATTTACAATTTTACAAAGTTTATTATTTTCTCTCTCCCTTCACACAGTCGCAGGAGTAAGGAGGGGAAAATTATTTGTAGTTCAGATATTGCTCATCATCTATAGCTTGGCAACTAAAGTCAGTAGTGCTAGGAGAGTACCAAACATTTAGATTTATTGTGACTAGCTGTATTTACAGAGTAGATTTCTAGTCCAGAATACTGTCTAGCTGATAATGTTTCTGTGCAAAATGCCTACATAGACATTAAGATAAGTGCATACAGGAAATAGTTATTGTCTAATTTCTAATTTATTCTCTGATTTCACTGTTAGATGATGAAAATCAGAGTAGCATGCCACATTTTAAGCAGAAAAGCCAGTTTACTTTAAAATCTAGCTGAAGGTGTGATGAGTCACTGCAAGCAGGTGAAGACAGAAAACTATTTCATATCATTTATTTTGCTCTTGCATTTAGTTTAATAATATGGAGTCAAGAAATTGGGACGGGTCTGACTTAGCTACCACCATGAAATTCTTTCTCATAAAAGCATGCTATACCTGTTGTTGCTGGTGAGTTTTCTTGGAAAGCAAAGTGAAATCCCACTTCAGACCTGGGAACAGCAGCATGCTTTCAGTGAGCCCCTCACAGGGATAAGCAGCCCCACGTGGTGAATCTGAAGAGGAGCTCAGCACACCTGGGTGGTGGCAGTCACAGCATGGCCTCAGGGAATGCCTGTGGAGGCTGAGATGTATTCCTGTGCTGCTTCTGTCCTTCTGTTTTTAACAAATGTACTCCAAACTAGCATGGGCTTTCATCAAACATAACAGACAAGACTTGCCTTTTTTTCTCCCCTCCTGCATTCTTTCACCTCATAACAAAAATTCAGGAGTTCCACTACTTTAACCGTTACATCTAAGGGATGTGAATTTTTCTACTTAGTTTTTAAAAAGAAACACGTATAGATATAGTTGTACTTTTGATAAATAAAAGTGTTTAAAGATAGGCAGATTTCCCTTCCTGGAAGCTGCTCTTTAGAGCCTTATTGGTAATTACAGCCTTTGCTAGACAATATTGTAAATTCCCAGCAACCTTTAATGAGGAAGCAATAGCATTTTGTTTTTCAGGCAGCTGATAATGACATCTTTATTAGTCACTGAGTAACCTTAAGAGATATCAATATCACAACCTTTCCTTAAATAAGATGTTTGAGATATAAATAAAGTTAATTATGTGATTCTAGGGTAAAAAACAGGTTCATAAATGTTTCCAGTCTTATTTGACAGGTCATAGACCTTTATGAGTTTTTTGGTCAAAGTTTATTTCATAAGACTTCTGCAGAGAAACAGTACCTCAAGGTAGTTACAACTCTCTGCTTTGGATGCAGAATGTAAATTTGAAAGTGCATTAAACTGTCCTTGGAAGAGGATCAACAGCAGAAAAGCTTTGCAGTTGTGCATAGGCAAGGAGGAGGAGTTGTGTTATCTGAGGTGACATACAAAATTATAACCATAATAAAAACCTTTGTGATAAGGAATATATAAATAAACTGTCACAGGATAGATGAAAATGGATTCTTGAGCCAGCCCAAATAAGATTCTGAGATTTAAGGCTGAATGAATTTTGTTCAATGAGGGCATGTCTTTTTTAAAGAAGAATCTTTCAGAACCTACTTGTAGTCATTTTTTTCATCCTCAAACATCATGGGGCACTGGAATTTTGCTTACTCTCAGTAAGTTATAAAATCCTACATTTTGGCTAGGTTAGAGGTTGAATGAAATTTTTATTTTTACTTAATTAATAATAGCCTACATTAATAAGAAACAAATTTAATGCCTTGTGTCTAAAGGCATCTGGAAACAGCATATGTATCTAGTTTTAAATGCCAAGTGGCAAAGACTTGTATTTCAAGAGGCAAACCAGCTGTAGAGGCAAGGAAATTTTGGTGTTGAGAAAGATGTACAGAGCATCAGCAGCTGTAGCAACCAAGCTGCTCTGTAATCCAAATTCCTTAAGGGAAGGGAGGTTGTGACTAGCAAAAAGACATCCTCTCCTCAGCCAACTCTGCTGAGTGCATTTTTAAACTTCAATCAGGTCAAAATTTTCAAACATAATCCTCAAGTGTAACTACACTTGGGATGCTACTGCTTCTTCTCAGATGCTGACTGAGAAGCAGCTGAACAGTGAAGCAGAATGTTGTGCCACACTGCAGAGCCTTACCTGGGACAGCAGCCTGCTGTGTGTGCAGCAGGGCAGCTACAGTGCCCTGTCTTGGCAGTGTGCTCTGACTGCTCCAAAGCCAGGTCAGTCTTCACTCTCTGGCTCTGCATCTCTCAGCTCTGTTTAAAAATTAGTCCTCCAAGAAGAGTTCAGATTCACAGAATGACTGGGTTGGAAGAGACCTTCAAGATCATTGAGTCCAACCCAGCCTGGCACCCAGTGCCACGTCCAGTCTGTTTTAAACACATCCAGGGATGATGACTCCAGCACCTCCCTGTGCAGGCCATTCCAGAACTTTATCACTCTTTCTGTAAAAAACTTTTTCCCAATGTCCAACAGATACTGCCCTTGACACAGCTTGAGACTGTATTCTCCGGTTCTATATTACAATATAGAAGTTATTGTGCTTATTTTCCACACATCAGCTATGCTTTCCACGTCAATTGATCTTCATTTCCTTACTTTGTATTTTGACATACACTAGGAGTCAAAGGAAACCCAGGTCCCTAGGCTTTATCTACCTTCTAAGTTGCTACCACTTTTGTTTGGCTCCCACAAAGATGGGAGCACAGAGCACAGCTGAGCACAGTCTGACACTGATCAGAGCCTTTGGGCTCGGAGGGGTGAGCACAGTGCTCTGGGCAGAAGGGGCAGTGCTCTGGGGAAGCAGAGCTGTGCTCACCAGGGAGCCTCAGTCAGTGGAGAGTGGTATCACAGTATTTGGGTCTCACATGCACTGCTCTGTGTGCACACTTAATCCAACTTCTGTTATATAATGGGTAGTTTTATATGGGTAGTTTTCTGGTCATATCCTATTTAGCATTACATTTAATGAGCTTTTTCAAAAGCAAGATATGAATGAATTTCAATCAGGCAATTTCAAGCACCTAAATACAGGCCACTTCTAATTTGCTTATCCACATAGTATAATTCTGCACTGCTGAAATATTGTTAAAGTTGGGATTTCTCTTCATTTTTTTCCTAGGAAAACCGAAGGGGAACTTGAAATCATGTGGGAATCCACAGCCAAAGAAAACAGGAGAATGAGAGAACTCTTAGAGAAATCCCTGAGGAAGAACAATGCCTGGAATGCTGTCACAGTTGATGAACCACACTCTCAGAAGGACCTAGTTTATGGACATGATTTTAGCTATTGTGACGTGAAAACTTCATCCCCTACTGAAAATGAAATTCAGCAAGAATGTCAGTGATAAGAATCTTCATCTCATCCAAGAAAGAAAACTTGGTGCCTTAATTTGACTTTTTCAGCAGCACAAGGTGTAATGGAATGTTTGCTGTCTTCAATATTAGTGTATTTTTAAGGTCATCAAAATGACAGCAGCACATTCTCTGCTTGTACTGTGAATAATGTAAATCTAGTCTAAAAGATTACTTTGCTCTTTGAAGCAAAAGCTATTCATTCTTAAGACAAAATGTGGTACAACCTTAAGTTAACATGTAAAGACAAATAACTAGTTAACAGGATAAGCAGCTGGTAAGCTTGGTGTTCAGCACAGACACACACCATGCCACAAAACCAGAGAGCAGCAAGACAGTGCTTGTTAAAATGAAAAGGACAAGTTTCAGTAACTTCTCCCTAAAATGCCAGATATCTGGAAGTATGATCCAAAAAGTATGGCTTGTACTTTTTCTCCTGAGGAAGCATCTTGACTTCCTAAGATGCAAGGATATCCTAGATTTTGTACCAAAAATCAAGGACAGAGAAAAATTTGACTGTGGAGTAGACAAGACTGAAACATCCTCATGACAACTGCTGGTGCTTAGATGCACAACTGTCCAGTGTGTAGATTGACAGGATCCCTGTAGGTGTTGGGAAGCTCCTACCATGGGCTTGCCAAGGGGAGGAGCTGCCAGCACAGAATGCAGCTCTCCTCCAGATTGTTTTGTTCATCCTGCTTCAGACTCAGTGGCTTCAAAAGCCACCCAGAGTATTCTCTGAAACAGTGCTTACTGTATATGCCTTTAGATTATTGACCTGTATTTGTCTTAGCTGTCAGATTTGTTGATTTTCACAATATTGCACATCAACTTTCTAGTAGTATGTATTGCTCTGTTATTTGTTTTGGATTTGCATATAACTTGCTGGATTACCTTTTTGGTTTTGCTTCATTTTCATAACGAAACACAAATGTGTAACACAAAATTGTAACAATACAAAAAACATGTAACTATAATAGTTGTGCAGTATTAGAAAAAATGAAGAATTTCATTGACTTTGATCAAAGCTAACAAAAAGAGCATAAAACCATGTTAAAATACTAAAAGAAATACATAATGTTTGTGTCTAGAAAGGTTCCTGGAACGTTTTCCTTCAGGGTAAGGCCATGACTCAGAAGAATGGCTTTGTTCAGGAGAGTGTGGGGACAGCACTCCTATCACACCATGATGTTCAGGGACTGGCAGATTTTCAGCTTTCAAAGCCAGGTTCTGCAGTACAGTGCAAAGCTAAAAAATCTACAGGCTCCCAGAGCACTGTCAGAACCTCAGTGCCCTGAGATACTGCCCTGATTGTAGGAAAGCACCAAACTAGCTAAGTCATACATGCAGGCAAGGTTTCAGGGTGCACTTTAATTCCTTCCCTATAATAGGAATAACACGAGTGCAACAGCCTTACCAGTTCATCAAGATACAACTTCAGCATGCCAGAGTCTTTTAGACACTGATTAACAGAACTGCTCTCTAACAGCACACTATATTTGGTCTCTGCCCAGAGACTTAAAAAGAGCTACACCTTTGAATCCTTTCACTCTCCTGGCTTTTTCAACTTGATTATTTTAGCACTCCATACCTCAGCATAACAACCAGAAACTGTTTTTAATCACAGTCTTAAATAACTTCCTTAATATGTGAAATTGTCATGGGGATGGTCTATCACTAAACCAGTCCTATCCCCTATGTTACTTGAATTTGAAAAAGAAACTTAATTTGAAATGTCAGGTCTGAAATACCTCTTCAGGTCAGTTAGACAGGCATACACACTCCTCTGGTTTCCACACAAGCTCCAATCTGCAGTTGTGCAGACTCTGGAGCAGCATGGAACATGGCCATACCCCCAGCTTTTCACCTCTTTAAAGGCAGGTTTGGCAAATAAGTCCTTCAGGTCATATTTTTTAATATAAGCATCTCTGAATATGCAAATACAATCTCAGAGATTAATTATATACAATATTATCCTCATCTGGGTTTAATTGCCCTTTTGAGTGTTTTAAGAGTTTGTAAAAATCAGCAGCTTCACAAGGAAAAGCTATTGTACTGGTAATTCCTTAGAAACAGAATATTTTCAAAACTCTGTGTTGGCCTAACTTTTCTTCCACTGATGTGACCTGGGAATGTCTTAGAACTGTACATTTGCCACACCTGCTGCCCATTTTCACAGCTCTTGTTTTAGAGTAGGTTTTAATACATGGTTCAAAGGGCAGCACCTTGACAGTAGCACTCTTAAGACTTTGTTCAGAAATGCTACACTTAACTTTGCCATTCACATAACATTAAAACATGACATTAAAGTTTAAATAAAACTAACATTTAATTAAATCCCTGGGTGATTCTCCATAGGCAGTTTCCACAGGAAGAAAATTGATATAAAGTTATGTCCCATGGATGAAAAAGTCTTTCTGTGGCTCAGGAACACTTTTTTGGCATAACAAAAATCCTGTTATAGGCTATTTTAAATACATATGAACATATTTTAAATACATAAGAACCCATTTGACATATTTGGATGTAAAATACTGGAATTGTTTCAGATCAGCAAAAGTAAACCCATTTGCAAGTGTGCCAAGTGTTGTACAAGTAGAATTGATAATTAGACAGGTGCTTCCCTCCAGTTCCTTCCAAGTTGATTCTCTAAAGAATTTCCCTGTGAATCTCTTTCAGATGAAACATAAATCTTCTGCTCTGTATGTTTTTCATCTTGCATTAAGTTTTGAAACTTCGTTTTAGTATATTTCTATGTACAGTAAATACACAATATAATGCTTTTTGTTGACCATTGATTTTAGGACTAGAAAGAAAATATTAAAAGGCTAGCATTACATGAATAAATATTCTTTTGAAAAAAAGAAAATATGTTTTTTATTAAAACATGCAACATTTAAACATAAAGGAAAAATAAAAACCAACAGAAAAGTCCTGCTAAAATGTCTAACAAAGTTGATAATTTTAGTAGCTAAATTGCCTAGCAGGCAATACCACTATCTAATCAAACCAAAATCCAATGTCTCAAAAGCCGTCTAGAAGGAAGGACTCAAAAGGTGTGTGTGCAGGGCCAGGAACTGGGCCCAATCCTTGTGGGTTCCTTCCAACTCAGGATATTCTGTGATTCTGTAAGTCATCTTTCACTCTGTAGAGGAAAGATAACCAGATCCAAGTAGTTAATTACGGTTCAGCTGCAGCTGTATCTAATACTGTATGAGGTAATATGTTTAGATTTCTTAATTCTGTAAGAATTCGCTATTTTGAAATACACTATATTGTTTACCCTTTATTCTTTCACATTATTTGCTTCCATTATTTCTTTGTCAGCTGAAGCCAGGTGGGTGGAGCTGTCTCACCTCAGTTCCAGTCAGCTGAATAGCTTTTTGCAAGAGCTGGCAGAAGGGTTTTACTGAGTGTCATTGGGTGTTGGATCAGTGTAAGTGCAAAAGGTACGGTGTAACACGGTGAGTGCTTTTTAATCTGAGTAAAAGCACAACGTGTCTTGCAATCAAAAAACTGTCAAAGATTAACAAAGGTGCAGCTGGACCAGGGCAATGATTGTCCCTCTGTGCTGGGCACTGGTGAGGCCACACCTTGAGTGCTGTGTCCAATTCTGGGCCCTTCACAGCAAGGGAGATATTTTGGTGCTGGAGCCTGTCCAGAGAAGGGCAGCAGAACTGGGGAAGGGTCTAGAGTGTGCTGTGAGGAGGGGCTGAGGGAGCTGGGAAGGGGCTCAGCCTGGAGAAAAGGAGGCTCAGGGGCCCTTCTGGCTCTGCACAGCTCCTGCCAGGAGGGGACAGCCGGGGGGTCGGGCTGTGCTCCAGGGAACAGGGACAGGAGGAGAGGGAACGGCCTCAGCCTGGGCCAGGGCAGGCTCAGGTGGGCACCAGCAGGAATTCCTTCCCTGAAAGCACTGACAGATATTGGAAGGGGCGTTCCAGGTAGACACTCCCCATCCCTGGAGGTGCTGAAGGAACTGCACATGGCACTCAGTGCCCTGGTCTGGTTGACAACATAGTGTTTGGTCAAAGGCTGGATTTTGGAGGCCTTTTCCAGCTCTAATGATTCTGGGATTCTGAACTCTGTCCATATGGATCACAGTTTGCATGTGGTCAGCTTCTCTGAAAAGAAAAGCTTTATATTTACAGGTTGAAGAAGAGCTGAATTCCAGCTACTTCTGAAAATGTTTGTGGTTTCAATTCATGTTTAAGATTAAAGCAGGGTGACAGCAATCCCTAAGAGTAGAGATCTGTTGTTTATGCACTGTACAGCTACATTGAAGCCATCAAACTAAGTTTTCTCCTCATTTTGTACCTTATTACCCAAGAAGTTCAACACCATAAAAATACTTGTTTCCACATGCAGGTTTAGTTTGAATAGAGTTTCTATGGCTGCTTTTCATTGCTCTTCTATTAAAAAAAATTGCTGTTAATGGTAAGAAAAGCTGTATCTTTTTCCTAGCAAATGTGTGGAATACATTTCTTTCTTTGTTGAAGTTTTCTCTGGCAAATGTGTTTTTTAAGTTGCTCTTTTGAAATACCTTCTGTAATCCCTTGAAATATCTTCAATCCCCTCCCTGGACTTTTGGATTAGCTAACACAATTTTTTTTATTCTGGCAAATTACAAGGAAACTCTGGTTCACGCCTCTGTACCATTCTTAGTACATTGCTAAAATGCAGGGTGCAAGAATTAATTTTCAATTACTTTTTGTAGCATTTTGATTCCATGTCTTTTTGGCTGCATGACGTTAGATTACCTAGGTCAAGATTATTTTCCCACCAAAATCTGAGGAGTGCTTGGGTTTCTGCTTTGAATTGCAAGGTGTTTAAAATCATATGACAATTGGGGAGGAGAACTAATAGGTATTAAATAGTGTTCAGAACTCCTGCACATGTGTGTATGCAAAATACTTATCACAGTGAATGGTAAAAGGTGATGCCCTAGGTTTAGCTTTTACATTTTTCAGATTCTGTGCTGCTTTAGTGTGTAGTTCTGAGCTTCCTATTCGGGGATGGTGAGCTCTCTTCACAGAGCAGGCAGACAAAACAATTCCTTCTCCAGCTGGGGACCAAGGACAAATGATCCAAATCTCAGGCCCAAGAGCACAAACAATGTGGGCTGAAGAGAGAAAAACAAGAAGGGTGGGACTTCATAAGCCAAAGCTGGAATTTGACAATTCACTCCAATATGCAGAAGGGCCAGAACTGATCACAGTGAGAGACCTCGTGACCGGTCGTCCATTCTGGGACCGTTCTGGGTCCATCCTGGGTGTAGGCCTGGCTGGGCTCTTGTGCTGCCCAAGGTGGATCCATGGAGGCCTTTTAGCAAATCCCTGCTTTATTCTGTAACTCTGTCCAGGCTCTGTTCTAGGTCTGCCTTATCAAGGCATCAAAGGAAAAACTTCACACACCCATCTTTGTATTGAAAGTGCTTTTTTTTTACTTTTGATCTTTAAATCGCAATTAATCCTTTATTAAACATTGGATTGACTTAGATTGGACAAGTCCTATCCTAACGTGTCCACTTTGCTTCTAAATGCTGTAAGCACCTCTTTCCTGCCTTCCTGCTGAGTCCTGTAGCAGAGCAGGAGTGTGAAATGGAGAGGAATCACTGTGCACAATGCAGCAGCATGTTTGAACTGGGATTTTAATGCTGCTACAAAAGGAGAAGGTAAAGAAGACAGTTGTCCACCAGCTTGTAGTGGTTTGATGCTGGCCAAGTGCCAGGCACCCATGACAGCCACTCACTTGCTCTCGCCTCCTATATCTGGGCAGCGGAGGGAAAATTATTTAAACTAAAGGTTCAAGAGTTAAGGACCAGGAGAAAACACTCCAAGGGCAAAACAGGCTCAGCTTAGAGGTACAAAGTGAATTTATTACTAACCGAGTCAGAGGAGGACGATGAGAAGTAAAATAAGCCCTTAAAACCACTTTTTTTTCCCCCCAGCCCCTCCTTCCTTCCCACCAACAGCTTAGGGAGACAGGGTAGGAGGTTTGTTCAGTTCTTCATCCGAGATCTTGCACTGCTCAGCGAGAGGAGTCCTTCCCCTGTGAGGCCATATGGTCCTTCCCACAGGAGACATTTCTCTGTGAACTTCTCCAGCTTGGCTCCATCTCAGGAGCAGCAGCTCTCTGTGACCTGCTGCAACCTGAGTCCCTCCCATGGGCACAGCCCTGCCACACCTGCTGTGGAGTGGGTCTGTCCAGTGCTCAAGGACAGGCTGCTCCAGCCTGGGAGCAGAGCCTTTCTGTCCTCTGAACTCCCACTGGGTCACAGCCCCCTCCAGGCACCACTGCTCGGGTGTGGGCACCTCTGCCAGGGGCTGGGGGTGGATCTCTGCATCCCCCATGGATCTCTGCATCCCCCATGGATCCCCAGGGGCTGGGAGTGGATCTCTCCATCCCCTGTGGATCTCTGCATTCCATGGATCCCCACGGGCTGCAGGGCACAGCTGGCTCACCATGATCATCACCAGGGTCTGCAGAGGAATCCCAGCTCTGGCACCTGGAGCACCTCCTGCCCCTTTTTCCCCACTGACCTTGATGTTTCCCTCACAGGTTCTCACCTCCTCCTCTTCTCTTGCTGGATTTAACAGTCCCCCTCTTTGTTTAGATTTTCTTCTTAAATGTGTTTTCCCAGAAGCGTTACCCTCATCTCTGACTGGCCTTGGCCAGCAGCAGGTCCATCTCCAGAGCCATCAGGGACTGGCTCTGCTGGACATGGTGGGAGCTCCCAGCAGCTTCTCACAGAAGTCACCTCCATGATCCCTCTGCTACCAAGAGCCAGGCCATGAAAAACCAACAAGTGTAATACTGTCTGGCCTCATCATTTCTCATAAATCCTTGGTGACTGTACCCAAAATCTGCTGATCACTGTATTCTTTAGTGTTTCACACTATGATGAAATGCATCTTTGTGTTCAGACCTGTCTGCCTGATACCCCTTTATTTAAGTTATTTTTCCTGTTGCTCTGATAAAGTGAGTTTTAGAAACACTGTTTCTTGTGACATTTGGTTATAATAATAATGCTGTTAAACTCTCCTTAACTGCACCTCCTAGAATTATCCTCAGTTTTTGATATTCTGAAGCTGAAAATATTAACTGCCGAAGTATACAAAATGCCTCTAAATGGTTTCTAGTGGCCCTTCTTTCTCTTTCAGCGCTAAAAGACTATTTTCTTCTTATTTTTAACTCTTAAGTGCAGAAGTGAGAAGAGATACAGTCCCACTCTGTGCCTGGGAACATTGTCCAAGTGCTCCTTGAGCTCTGTCAGCCTTGGGGCCATGACTACTGCCCTGGGAGGCTGTTCCAGTGCCTGACCACCTTCTTGTGGAAGAGAATTTTTCCCAATACCCAACCTAAATACCCCTTGATGTAGTGTCATGCTGTTTCCTTGGGTCCTATCACTGGTCACAGAGACAGAGGTTGCTGCCTGCTCCTGCACTGCCCTTCCTGAGGATGTTGAAGAGCTCAGTGTGGTCTGACCTCAGTCTCCTCTTCCCCAGGCTGAGCACACCAAGTGCCCTTGGCTGCTCCTCACTGAGGACTTCCCCTGCAGACCCTTCCCCATCCTCACGGCCTCCTTGGGGCACTCCCCAAAGGCTTCCTGTCCTTCTTGTGCTGTGATGCCCCAAAGTGCCCCAGCACTGAAGGTGAGGCCCCCCAGCCCAGCCCAGAGCAGAGCAATCCCCTCCTGGCCTGGCAGTGCTGGGCCCCAGGACAGGGATGTCCCTCCTGGCTGCCAGGGCACTGCTGGCTCAGCTCCAGCTGGCCACGGCAAAGATATGGGAAAAGCAATAACAGGTTTGTATATATATATATATATATATATATATATATATATATACACACTCATAAATATATATGTGTTTGTGTATATATATACGTATATATACACACATACATAGAAACAGGGCCAAGCAAAACCCAGCACATTTTTCTCTCGATATTCCCCCACAATCCACCCCCAGCCAGGACTATTTCAATGGAATGTCAGAACGCCCAGCTGCATCTTTTGTTTCCTAACTGCCCCATTTGTCTCAGGCCTGCTTCCAGGTAGCAGATGGAAGAAAAATTCACTGAAAAAGCCAGACCCAGATTATATAGGAAAAGTAAGGAAGAAAAAAAAAAACCAACTTGTAATCATTTTCCATTTTTCTGTTAACGTCAAGAATGGAAATAAATTACTTTTAGTAACTGTGAAAATCAAAGTTCCCGCTTTAGAATTTTAAGTTTAATAAGGGATAAAACAAGGGACAAATATCCAGTGCTGGGGTGCTTTTGGCGAAGAGCCAAAGAGCACAAGGTCAACTTAAACATCGTTCTCTAAATACTGCTACATTGCTGGGGGCACATGCATATTCATGAGTTTATACATTATTCAGACATTCCTTTGAGTTTTTGAATGGTTTTTACCTCTGTCTTGTCTTCAGGACATTCTGTAGATCGGGTCAATATATTTTATTTCTTCCTGTAGTTCTATCCTGTTGTTTCCCACTCCTGATAGCCAGGAGTTGATAAATCCTTCCCGGATGCTCGTGCTTTGATTTCTGTCACCGTTATCTTATCATTTGGAGAGGCCAGAGCGCAGGTGTAAGAAACAAAATAATTGCTTTACACCATTCTCTGAGTTACTTACACAGAAGTATTTTAGTCTCTATTTTAACATTTTGCTAAAGCCTATGATATATCATATTTATCCCATTACTATTCATATAAACTATACAGTGCATATATAAACTGGCAGATTATACTATACAAAAGCAGTTAAAAATATATATTTTTATATTTTTTATATTATACTAAAAATAAGTATCAATTGTACCATATCAAAACACTTGTGATGCAAAAAGATAATCTATGAATGTGAAAGCCAATATTAATTATATTGTCATTTGTAACAGCAACCTTTGAACCATACTAAGTAATGAGATAGAAATTCACAGAAGAGAATAACGTCAAAAGTACAATCTGATGTGTACAACTGCCTTGAGAAACTCAAAATACTGAGACTGGCAGAGGCTGCAGAGCTTCTGTCTCGCACATGAACGAAGGACTTGTAACCTAAGCTCCAGTGTACTCTGTGCACATGATATGGATATTATAAACCTTTAAAGCTTGTACCTCCTGCAGCAATCAGCCAAACAAAGGTCTGCTCTCTTCTCTCCAGCTGGCACGATTTGCTGATTTGCTTAGAAATCACTTCACACATACCAGGACACATTCTGGGTGTTCACAAACCTGAATTCAAAACTTTCATGATGTCTTCTGTAACTGAAGAGCCACAAAAGATTTTCGTGGTTCTCTTGTGTCTTGTGAAGGTGGCACACTTGTTCTCATTTCTTTCCCACCCTTGGTGTAGTTTTTAGCACACTCCAGAAAATCCAGGATGACTAAAAAATGCCTTTATAGGAGGATTTACTGGGCCACTACTGCCAGCTGATGTTTCGTTACAGGTGTGTGACTTTGTAAGAATTTTGAGATCATAGTTTTTCCTTGTCTCATAGATACTGTGCTAAATTTAGATGACACAACACTAAAGAAACTATTTGACTGTTTTAGTCTAGTACAATAACTCTACCCATGCCAATTTGTCTTTTTTCTGTTACCACCTGACAATAGCAGCTTGCTACTTTCCCTTGACCACAGCTGACAGAGCATCCTGGCTCTGTTATATTGCTCCTTCCTTCCAGTTACAGAATCTTTCAGATCTTCCAGTCGGTAAATTGAAACCATGAAGTAGTTTCAGCTTCCTTTCACAAGACAACATAAAAACATTCTTCCATTTCTACCAAAAAAGAAGAAAAGTCAGAATTTGTGGAATTGTAGTCACATTCAAGTCTCATTGATGAATTTACAGAGCATATTCTGTCCATAATAACTGAGCATAAATTTGCCATATTTTAAAATAAATAATGTGATTATATATTCAAAAAGCAAACATTGCTATCACTTTTAGAAACCAAAACCACAGGAGAATTCAGACTGAAAGGAATGAGGGACTTGTCTTTACAAACAAACTGTGGATCTGCTGGTAAATAAAGATAGATATTGAGAGATAAAAGAAACAATGGGAAGGATTCCACTGATTGATGAATGGAATGAGAGAGATTTGTCTTTAGAAACAAACTGTAGGTCTGCTGATAAATAAAACTAGATACTGAGAGATGAAAGAAACAATGAGAAGAACAATAAATTCCATAAAAAATTCCACTAATTGACACAAGGAAAAGACAAAGGTGGGGGGTAATGCATTAGAAAGGAGCCTTAGGTATCAGGTGTTTGGGGAAGTCTGTACCTCCCAAATACCTCAGCCAATGGGGAAAGAAGAAAATGTGTCCAGGAAATTAGGATAAAAAGGAAGCTGCATCCTCCTAAAATTTGAGAGACCCCAGGGGAAATGCCCCATGGCCTCTCCCTTTATTTGAATAAAGTTACAAGACTCCTCTGTCTCCTTTTTAGATGTAAACCACTGATGTTTGTGGATTAATTTTCCTGCCAGTAGTAAATCTCAGTAGTTTAAATGCATTTGCCAGCTACAGCTAAAATAGTGGCCTAATATTTTACTCCATAGTCAGAACAGAGCACTTCACACTCTGTTTTGGTTGTGTAAATAGCAGGGAGAGTCTGACACTCAGCAGCCACATCAAGGTAAGTATGTACCAGTGCTATGTGAACTGACAGAGCTTTGATGTGTACTCACCTTATCTTTATTTCCACTTTCTAGAAAAATTCCCTTGACCATTGAGAAGTCATTTTAACCCAGGTGTTTTCTCCTACCTCTATTTCCAAATCAGAAAGATGCTGTTTTTCAGGCCAGGAGGTTGCCTTTCACCAGCTCAGAAAAGAGACTACCTCCTAAGACTTTTTCACCAATAAAAATTCATGCCAGTATCCTGGCACATTGCATCAGGAGTTCTGAGAGCTTTTCCCTTGGGACTACAAGTCCTTCCTTGGGCAGGCATGACTCTTCCATTTAGGAGAGTTCTAAGCACTGGATCCTTCTCTGCAAATCTAGTGTAGATAAGTATGGTAAAAACTCCATGGTGTCAATCAGCTTGGATCTAGAAAAGCAGAAGCATTTTGAAGGCTTCTTTATGTTTAAAAATGTGGTTTCTCAGGGAGTGAGCTCTCCAGGCTTTTTTAGTCCTGAACTATTTTCTTCTGTACTAAATTTATTTCAACATACGTATATAAGCAGATGTTCAGATATGAAATATAGAAAGAAAAATATTTTAGCTATTAGAATTGTTTTGTACCTGAAATATTTGGTTTCAGTAAATATAAAATTAAAGTGACACTTCAAAAGTAGTACAGAACATCATAATCTCAGGGGAGTGCTTCAGTACTCAGTGCTTCCTTCCTCAGCTAGAGATGGGCACAAGACAGATTTGTCTTCCAAAACCGATGTTAACTGGTAGCCCCTCCTTGGTGGAAGGCCAGTGGAATGCAACCTGAGTTTTGGACTCAAAAAGAAGATCAAAGTCAGGCTTTATTTTTAAAATAAAAAACCACGAGAAGTTGGATGTTCATCAGAAAAATCATTGATCCTGATCAGAGTTTGAAGCACTGTTAAAAACTTAAAAACTAGTGTGACATGAAAGCTGTTTTTTCTCCAGAAGCCATCAAAATTCCTTTAGAACATTCTTAGGAAGAGACTTATTGATTTTTTGGTGACCTTTTGAATAGAACGACATACCCAGCATTTAGGAGTTTCTTGAGAGCCCCTAAACAACTCTGCCTAAAAAAATACCTGATACAAAATAAATCTCTCGTTGGACTAAAGACTCTGCACTTTTTGGGCAGGTCTAGTACAAAACCTTTAGCAGACTGGAATATATTTTCAAAAGCGTTATTTGTTACAGAAGAAAAGCAAATTACACTGTTACCAAGAACAAAGTAGGGATAAAATGCAGGTATTTAAACCCCATATATCCTGTTAAGAGCTATAGTCTATTAAGTAGTTCTGTTAAGTACCACCATCACCTAATATTTCCTACTGACCTCCACAAGATGCAAAGGTCTTGCAAACCAGTAGCATACCCAGCACCACCACAGCTATTAAATCATATAATTTATTTATATTCTTTTGCATATAAACTTGCAGCATACCTGGAATTACTTAGGAAAATAAAGTTATTTAAAGAATGACAGTAGTGAGATCAAATCTTAGAACACATCTATTAATGGTCAGATTCAAAAAAGACCAAATTTAGGGAATCACACTGGTCCTCTCATTAAAATTCAATAACCTGTAAGCAGGAAGGTTAGAATGGAAAGTGTTCACTCTGAGATACTGCTAAGCTACAATTAAAAACTGCAAGTTAGGATGATCCTTATCATTTGCTTTAGTATTGATCAAAGCAGGACATGCATTACTGCAAGCAATAAATACTAACCCTAACAAACATTAACCTTCATTTTTAGTAAGGAATGATAACAAAAGGTGTATTGCTATTTTTCCTTGTTATTTCCTGAATTAAAGTTGAAAATTACTCTTTACGATTTAATTGGGAAATAGCATTTTGAAAAGGTTCAAACTACAGTGTTTAAATAGGACCAGCCCTCAAAGTGTTTGCCTCAAAATGCCTTGGAATTTGAACTCATTCATGTCTTCATCTATTTGTGTACCTATTTGAGAGGGAAGGATTCTTTTCCCATGGCTGTAAAATGTCATTTCTCTTGTCTACAAAAAAAAATAATATTAGAATCCTTGAAATCAATGCTTATTTTTTTCCTTCAGTGGCTGAGGAAAAGAAAGATTGATGGTAAAATTAAAAATACTTTAATGGGTTTACAGCATCCCAAGAAGAGCAACCCCTAAAACAAAACTAGACAATAAATGAAGATAATTTTCTATTTTTATAAAGAAGCACAGATTAGTTAAGGTCAAATCACTGCAGAGACTTAAGACACCTATAGAAGAGGTGGGAACTCTCTAGACAGATATTCCAGGTTGACTAAAGAAGCCAGTTGCTCAGGCAAAAACTCAAGTAACATCTTTTCAATGTTGGGAAAACATTTTATGGGATCTGAAGAAACAGAATGGAGTACAGATCTGAAGGACAAAGAAAAGACAACTGATGCATACATCTACACAAATTAACCAAAGATTTCCTACACTAAATCTAAGAAAAATTCCTCAGCAAAACTTTACCTAAAAAATTAAAAAACTTTACTTAAAAAAACATTATAACAAAGCATTGAAGATGACATACCCCATTATATTTTCATCAAAATTATCTGGGGATTTTTGTGGTGGGTTTTTTTTTGTTGTTTTTGTTTGTTTGTTTTTGTTTGGTTTTTTTGGTGGTGTTTTTTTTTTTTTGTTTGTTTTCATTGGTCTGTGAGTTCCAGGGTAGAGATGATGTGAATGATGTGCCTGCTTCATTTCAAGAGATAATGTTAGCCCCATAATATGACCTCCTGTTTGTTTTTTTTTTTTTTTTCCCTCACATTAGCTATTTCAATAGTCTCTGTGGCATTTCAGGAGCAACACAGGTATGATGAGATTATAAATGTTCATCTCAAAATTATCAGCATAAGGAACATGGAAGTACATTATATAATACCTGATCCCAAATGAAATTGGGAAATGTGAAATTATGAAATTGAAGGATATGAAAACATTGGTTAATTTAGTCATATATCACAACTACCATGAAAAATATTCTAAAAGTCCTTGTAAAAATTTCTTAAAAATGAATAAATTGTTCACAGCTGCCTTTTTATATGGTTGTATCATGACTATAATTTTAACATGTTTTATTCTCTTTATCTGTAGGCAAAGAAAAAAACCTCTAAGTTTTGTCTGGCCATTCTTACTGTGGTAATTTTTCAATAAGAATTTATTTAAGATGGAAGAGCTTCTCTTGTATCGTAACCCGATTTCTGTGAGAATTAAACAAGAAAAACAAAGTGAGGAAAAAGGCAGTGACTAAAAAATGACGGTTTTGATTTTATTTTATGTACTAATATTACTTTGCAACCTCAGTCTTGGAGAAAAAACAAGTTTGTAGCTTAGTCTTGCTCAACCATCAGAAAACATGGCAAATATAAACTAACAAGTGTTTCACATGTCCTTAAAAGTCCATTTTTAGTCACAGATTTACATCATCATGGGAGAGGGAATTCCTGTTGATCAATCCTGCATGCTTAAAAAGTTTGTTAAAAAGTGAGGAAAACAATTGTCAAATTGTGCTTAGGGGGGTTTTGTTGATCCTCAGGCCCAACAATTTGGTCTTAATTTCCAGCCCTGTACTGCATGTTTAGGAGCCATTATCTCAACAAGGCAACAAATGTTAAATGTTAACATCAGGAGCCAGTACCTGAACATCTTTTAGCTATTAACAGTAGGTATTTATTGACAAACTCATTTAGAGGGAGTTGGTCAGGCCTTACTGATTGGAGTGTCATACAGCAAAGGAATTGTACAACTGCATTGCTAAAAACAAGTGATTAACATGATGAGTGTCTTTTTGCAAGTGTTTTAGGGATGACTAGATCAAATGAAAGCAGTTACCTTAATACAGAATTCAGGATAATACATTTTTTCTTGGATGTACAGCTGCATAGAAACAGAGAATGGCATTTTTCACTGAAGCAAGATCTTTAAATATTTACAAAAATGGAAAATATTTGTAGCTGCAAGCAAAGGGAACACTAGCTGCCCACTGAGCTGCTTCAAGTTAATGAAAAACAAAGGAAATATTTTTGCTTATACTTCTCTACCTTCTCAAGATAGAAACATCAACTATTTTTAATAGGATTTAAATAACATCTGGGCACATTGTTTTAATGCACACATAATATGACAATTACTTCAAGGTTATCTTGCCAAAGCATTTCTAAATTAGCAGCTGTTTGCTATAAAATCATCAAAATAGACTCTCCAAATTTTGATTCACTCTCAGCCTTTAATACACTACTTAGACACTGGACAAACATTCTCACAAAAAGAACAAAAATGGATTTTCTTGTTTTTAAAGATAAACTAATTGGACTATCAGTTTACCTGTGGTTCCTAACTCAAAACTTCTTGGCAGAGAATGGGTTTAATGATTACCTTTTATAACCTCTGTACTTAGGCTGCTGCTCCTTCTTCATATTCTGGTTTCAGACATGGACATGCCTTGCTTGTGACTGGCTGGGAAATCTAACAGGAAAAATACACTTGGCAAGGATTCCTGGACCTGATTGACACCAAACAAATATTAATAAATAAGGTAAGTGAAAGCAAGAATTGCTAAAGGTAATGATTGAAGCAGTCTAAATACATGACTTTAAAAGACACTGGGCACAAAGCTACAATGAAGTTCAGCCACCCAAGCCTTGCATTCTTCATGTGTGCAGTCTTCCATCACAGGTTTAAAGTTAGATTCATTATGATTATTTTAAAAACCTATAATTCATAAGATAAACTTGATGACCTTATAGCCTAAATGTTTCTGAAGACCAACAATACTGAGATAGGTGTTCTGTCAATTTCAAATGCTGCAGTTTTTGTGGCCAGTTACTACTTAATTTACAAAAAACCCCAACTTATGTTTCCTAAACATGATGCCTTCCAGAGGTACCATATGTATAAAAGCATAAGGATCTTCAGCATTCAAATTCAAGTAATTACAGTTGTAGAGTCTTAGGAGAAAAGAGAGTTTTGACTGAATCTACTTTAGAGACTTGGGACATAACCCAATCAATTTCCTTCACTGTCTCCGATTGTATTTTACACCAATACTAGGGGAAACAAGTAAAATCCTCACGAGAAAAAAAAAAAATCGTAAGTCTAAATTTAAATTTGAAAACAAACTCTTTACATTCCAGTTCTAAAAAGGACAAAACATTGAGTGGAAGACATTCACCCTGAATCAACACAGAGAAGACTGCTGACCCTTTCTGAAGCAAAGAGCTGCTAAATAGATAATTCTAATAGCCCCCAGTCCGTTTAGCAGATGCTTCCATCTCCAAGGAACCGAGGCAAGGCCTGATTTAATGAAGAATGGAAAGAAGGTCTCCTAGATAAGAAGAAAACTAGCTTTTGGGAGGAAGATAAAATCTGTCTGGACCTTTGGAGGAGTTCAAAGGAAGGACTGGCTAGAAAAGCTTGCTTGTTCCAGCGGGGACATCCTGGAAAGTGAATGTAAGAGGACACAGACATTCCCTGCCGGGTGGGTACAAGGAGAACCCACAGCAAGGCAGAGGAGGAGGTGAAGCTGACATCACTTCTCCTCCTCGTTTTCCTCTCTGAGCAGGTAGTTCAATGGAAGTCCTTTTCCTATGAGCAAGTGTGTGCGTGTGTTTTTTTTTTCTGGTAATATTTACCTGCACTATTTTGTACCCACATACATCAGCAAAAGTCAAGCAACATTAATATGCTAGAGTAAGATTTTGTTGTTATTTCCTTAGAAATTTTAACAAGAAAAGAAAATGGGTGAAGAAAGCTTGAAGAAAAGAAAAGGAGAGGACAAAGGAAGAGAGGACAGACAATCCATTCAGAGTCATGAGCCCCAAACGATGAACCTACAAAAGCAGGCAAACCTTTTTCTTTTCCCCCTTTGGTCCGTGTGTCAGGGGTTGGCAGAGGGAGGCAGAAGGGGATATTTGTGCACATGCATCAGCATACAAAAACCACCACTGTGTCCCAATTTAGCAAAAATATCCTAATATCTCAGCAATGTGGTTGGTTTGCATTTTCAGAAACAGCTAGTTACTGAAGTTAAATAGCTCTGATATAAACAGACTAAACCCCCAAGAATATGTCATTGAAGTTAGCAGATAAAAATAATTGAAAGATTTACTCTTAAGTTGATCAAATGAGGCATTTCATAAACTTTTTCTCTCACATGTATTTTTCAGAAGTCATAGTGGGTTGTCCAGCTCGTTGTTTCTCAAAATTGGTTAGTGTTTATAGCCAGAAAATAGGCACTGGTAGTTGAAGAAAAGTGAAAAATCTGTCTCCTCCAGAAAATTACAGATACTTTAGAAAACAGTTGTATGGCTTCCTCTCAGGAGGGAGTGGCATTTCTCTTAATTTGAGTAGCCTGGAAAAAGATTATCTATGTGGTTTTAGTTCAGTGCCAAGACTGGAAAAATACTGATGTTATTAGAGTAGCCATAGCTGTCAGAAAATATTAAGTAGCACGTGCCACTTGTTTAAATAATACATGCCTCAATTTCAGTGGTTTCATGTAATATTGTAGGTCACTACAAATTTGGGAGAACGTGATCTTATCACCTAGTGGTATCAACACCATTCCTAGGTACAAATATTTAAAGCAAGGTGAGGAATACAGCTGCTCAACAAAAACAACAAAAAAAAACCCAAACCAGACTCCATCAATGAAAGACAATTTCTGAATCTTTGAAAATTCAGAATTCATCAAGTGCTTGTAAAAGAATGTCATTGCTTAATCAGAGAGGAAAGGGCAAGTTCACCCATTCAAGGTTCTATTTAAAACTCACATAGTCCAAAAGACAATTTAATAAAGGAAATAGGCAGGCAAAACAAAGATATGTACTTTTGAAAACAGCAGGAGTACACCAGAGGCTACCTACAGATCTTGGAAAGAAGAGTGAAACTTTGCAAAATTGTTTACTATATTTCTTTATAGAACTTATCTGTTGAAAGCAAATAAAAATCAGTCAGTAATGACTATTACTGTAGTTCTATGATATTGAGAAGTAATTGGTGAATTACTGGAAATTGCTTACAAAAACATCTCATTTTATTTCAAGGTGGGCCTCATTAGTGGAATCTGTATGATTGTTGGTACAATTATTGGCTCAGGTATCTTCGTTTCTCCAAAATCAGTGCTTGCCAATGTTGAAGCTGTGGGTCCTTGTTTAATCATCTGGGCAGCCTGTGGAGTCCTGGCAACATTAGGTAAAATCTCAACAAAGAGTCTGAATCTTTGCTTTAAATCTTCATATCTGCTGTTTTTGCATACTACTCTCATTTCATAAATTAGCTTATAGCACCTAGACCAAAATCAACTAAATCCTGTTGTATGTATGCATAGAGTATTCAACCATAAATTAAAACTGTGGTGTTTATGGAAGACAAATTAAGTTTTAAAATTGTAAATCACACTCTAATTTGAAAGGAAGTTTTAGTTTTTCTGCTTCATCCACTGACTGTAATAAAGAGAACAGTCTTCTACTTAAATAGCTGGCAATATGTGAAATTTACTGATAGTGAGCTAGGTACTTTCTGCTAGCTTTCTACTTCTGTAATTCTAATTCTATTATCTGAAAATTTAGCGCTAAGCACTTAAAAATATTTCAAGAAGTAAAACAAAGAATTTTTGAGCATTGTATCAAGTAGGCCAGCATACAAGAACAGCAATAGAACAGGAAGTATCACTGTACTTTAATGTTGAATTTAGTAGACATTTTATTTCAAAACTGTGCAGAAAGTCTGTGTTTTCAAGCTTCCAAGAAGTATGCCAGCCAGTGCAGCTCTCATTTAAATGCTTCTTATAGTGTTCATTTCTTAAACAGAAATCGAATGAAATCAAAATGTTTGTTTGTACTTGTTTTGGTGAAGTCTGAAATAACAATCGTAGTAATTTTTAGACTGCATCTGAATAATTTCAGGGTATTTTTTTTCAATTGCTCACAAGTAATTAAAGTTTTATTTTGCATATACTGTAAAACATACAGAAACATAAAGCGAGTAATGGCACACTGTACAGATCAATTTCCTTCACTTTTCCACCTATTAAAAAGCGATCATCATTTCAAGCAGTCCCAGGTTCAAAAGTGCATTAACTAAACCTGCTTTTCTTGTTATTCAGGTGCTCTTTGTTTTGCTGAGCTTGGTACAATGATCACAAAGTCAGGGGGAGAATATCCCTACCTCATGGAGGCTTTTGGCCCAATTCCAGCGTTTCTGTTTTCTTGGACAAGCTTACTGGTTACAAAACCCAGCTCCTTTGCTATCATCTGTCTCAGCTTTGCAGAATATGCCTCAGCTCCTTTTTATCCAGGCTGTGATCCACCCCAAGCTGTCATCAAGTGTCTGGCAGCAGCTGCTATTGGTAAGAGCCACACTTTCAGACAGACCAGGTCCAAAATTGCATAGTGACTTGTGTCTGGCCCCATCAACAAGTGCACTTCAGTGCCTCAAACTGCCTTATGTTCATCTTCACAAACACACCAGAAATCTTTAAGACACAGTCCAGTGAGTCCTTCCCACAATAACTAATGAAACAGCATCAAAAGGATAGGTTTAAAAATTTTTTTTTCTTAGACTGAGTTTTTTTTAATTCTTCATTACGATAGCTACATCTGTATAATGAACACTTATCTCTAGCAGAAAAGGAAGAAAAAATAACTGTTGAAATACTATTTCTTTATTTATCAGAATGCTGTGCAACTTCAAAATGTTTTTTATTAAAGGTATACTATAAAAATCTAATTCATAAAGCTGTTTTTCCTCACTATTTAAAAAGTTATCCAAACACAGTAAGTAAAAACTGTATATAATATAGATAAAAAGTGTGACAGAAAATTAGTACAGTAAATAAGGGAAGGGACAATTTTCTTTAAATTCTGACAAACAGTGCAAAAATTTATAATTTGTTTTCTTTTAGTGGTAATTACGATTGTGAATTCATTGAGTGTGAAGCTGGGAAGTTACCTCCAGAATTTTCTCACAGCTGCTAAAATGATCATTGTCACAGTCATTATTGTAAGTGGAATTGTTCTCCTTGCACAAGGTAATAAAATATATGTTATTTGAAAAAAATATTTTAGCTTTTGCTATGATCATTAAAAATTCCTCACTGACAGAAGTGACACAGAAATAAGGCACAGCCCTGAATCTCTTAATTCAGGGTTTTAGTTCTGCCTCTCTTGGAAACAATGGCATTTTCTTTCAGAGAGGGGGGATGGGTGCAAAATGCAACACTACAGATCAATTAATACAAAAGGATTTTCATTAATTTTATAAGTGAAGAGTTTCAAAACTAGAGACATATGTTGGAATATTCTTTCATCTGGTGGGGATTACAAGAATTAATTTCAACACTGATCAGTAGTCTTTCTTTTATTTGCAGGAAAAACAGATAACTTCAAAGATTCTTTCAAGGGCAGTAAAATTTCTGTTAGCTCTATCAGTTTGGCATTTTATAATGGACTCTGGGCATATGATGGATGGTAAGAAATCTTTATTAACCTTCACAGTTACAGTTTAACAGCCTTTAACTGGTTTACTCTCTCGCTGTAGAGCTCTCAGAAGAAGTTACAATAACAAACTAACAAATCAGAACAACTGATTTGTTATTAAGAATATCTTGATGAATTCTGGAGAAAGAACACTAGTTTGGTTAAAAAAAAAACCCAGAACTCCACCCTCTTTTAGTTGCTGTTTATTAGGGAAAGAAAATATTAGATCCCAAAAGGACTACTACTGCTTTGGTGCTGAAGGTGCTTAGACACTGCAGTAATAAAGAGAATATAAAACAGTTTAATTCCATTGTGTTAGACAAAATAGTTTTCCCTGCAGGTTACCCATCAAATTCCACTTCTTGTGAAATATGTAGTGGTGTTTGATTAGTAGAGGAGAACATAGAAAGGAACATTCAAGGTTCAATTTACAGATTTTTTCTTAGGGAATGTCAGTTGGCATAGAGTTCTGTTGGCACAAATCCAGTGTTAATCTTAAATGTACAAACTGCAAAGGTCTGTATATAGGTCAGTGCATTGGAAGCAAATAAGAATATAATCTTGATCTACCACATAGCAATTCCCATTTAAAAGCTTTTGAAACTGAATTTATTTTAAATAGATTATTTTTTATGTTGTTTCCAAGCTTGAGTATCTCAACTCAGGCATGTAAGTCTGCTAATTCAGGCATTCATATGGACTTTTTAAGAGGGCAAAGAAGCTGATCCCTAAATAATTATTTGTGTATGTAACCACCAGGCACTAACATTTGAAAGTCTGCCTTTGAACTGTAAATACTCACTCTTCAGATTTTCAGAGTGGATGAATATAAAAACCTTGTTTCAATTGGTCTACGTGCTCCAGCAAAAATGGGTATTTGGAAATTATAATTCAGCTTGGTATAATCCTTGAAAAGGTTTTTGTGCCTGTTTTCTAAAGGCAGTATGACTTACAGAACCACTGTGAAACACCAGCAGATTTGCTTTTCTCTTTGCCTTCAGCACACTGTTGCTTCTATTTGAAAAGACTCAGATACAGCAAAGCTTGAAGTTGAAATGTAATCTTATACATCCTAGGATGTCTTACAAATTTTTGTTTGATTGTTTTTGGGATATTTTATCCAAGATTTAGAGTCTCAGAGATACCAGGGATAATGTAAAAAGACATGGTGGATCAAGAGGTTGACTTTTGGAGGAAAACTTCACATAGGTTTTGTCCTGCTTAAAAGATTGATTTTACTATTCTTTTTCCTTTTTTAAACTGAAAAGATTAAAAACAATAACACAAGAAATAACACCTCACCTCATAATACAGTTGTATTTAAACCCCTGACTACTGAAATACTCTATGAATGTTTTTCCTTCCAGGAATCAACTCAATTACATCACAGAAGAACTTAAAAATCCTTACAGGTAAAACTGTGTAGGAAAGCAGTGTTTTTACTGTCAATAAATCAAACCCTATATATTTTTCTATAAGCAAGCATATAATATGATTTTTTTTTTACAAACAATAATATTCTATTATTCAAGGTTTAGCAGTAGAGACAAAGCTAATTAGCTATTAGCTAATTACAGGCTTTGTATCTTTGCATAATTTGTATTTTTTCTTTTCTACAATCCTGATTTCCATAGCTCTACAGTAAAAAAAAAAAAAAACAAACCACCAAAAAACAATTAAACAAACAAACAAAAAACTATTAAATACACCTAAAGAGCATATCAGGAAAAGTAAGAATCCACAGTTTACTATGACAACTGTACCAGGGATACAGCGATGCTGATGGGGTTTTATTTTTTCCATTCTTTAGAAATCTACCACTGTCTATAATTATTGGAATCCCCTTGGTCACGGTTTGTTACGTTCTGATAAACATTTCCTATTTCACTGTGATGACTTCAACAGAGCTCCTGCAGTCCCAAGCAGTTGCTGTGGTAAGCTACTTAATTTTGTAATAGAACATCTGAAGAAGGCTGTGTGCATTGAAGTCATCTAAGTCATTAAGTTCCATTAATCAAAAAGATGGAAAGAGAAATATCATCTGACAGCTGCTTTGCCATTTTCCGTGTTTCCAGTATTTCTGAGAAAGAAGCACATGCCAAATGACAGTAGATCAAAGTTTGTTGTTATGGAGATTACAGCAAATAGTCCATCATTCACTTCCACCTTATTATTTTTGGGCTTTTTTCCTTAACAAATTTGAAAGATAGGATTTTTACATTTTTGCAAGACATACTCTTACAGATAAAAGTAGAAATCACAAAAGTTTCTGAAACCATAAAAGATACATCTGCCCCTTCAGTTCCACTCAGTAAATTTTCTGTGTCTCTGACACAGCTGTTGAGGTCCTGCAACAATTTTCCTAATGTTAGTTTTTGGGGAAAACAAACAGTATGTGCAAACATTTAAATACACAGTCTAGCCCAGTGAAGAAGTGCAGTAATGTTGAAATGCTTAAAATTTTTCTTTAAATAGAAGCTTTTAAAATTTAGATCTTTTGTGCATTTCAGCAGCTTGTCTGCACCAAAATGTACAGCAAAAAATGTATGAAGTTAAATCTTGTATAAGAACTGGTCCTCTTCAATACACCTTTAAACTACAATCTGAACAACACAGCAACTAGCACTGAACTGATCAGACTGAACTAACAAAGTCTCAGCACTGGCTCTGAGCAGAGGCAGCACAACAATAGGAGTGCCCTGTGCAAAGAGGTCTATACAGCTGTAAGTAGCCTTTGAGTGCCCTACAAGAAATATCACTGATGTCAGACTTCTCAAAACCAAAGCTCTTTATGCTTGACTTTAAAAAAAACAACCCAACTAAAAACCTAAACCTACCTGTCAAAAACATTTAAATTCAAATTCATTTGCTGTTGGTCAATGAACCTACCTGAGGTCTACAGCAACAACTAACAAACCACACCACAGGTGAAAACTCAAATGTAGTGAACTACCAGAGGGAGTTTGTCCTTGTTTGCCCCCAGGCTCAGGCTGTCATGATGTCACTACTGATGTTACTCCTAGAGAGGCTGAGAGAAGCTTTCTGTATGGACAGTGCTCTGCAGCAATGCCATCTTCCTTCCTTCTGGTTTTGCAGACACATCCCAGAGAAAATGTCTTTAACAGAATTTAATTTCTGTGTAGTTTTTACATCTGCCTTCCAATGTTTACTACAGATGTTGCACCTTAAACATCATGACAATAATACTTCATTTTATAGTGGTCAATGAATTAATTTGGCAGAGCATTCTTTAATAACTACACAAAATATACAACATGGTTTTGTTGGTAACATAGCTCAGATATCCATTGACTTTACTTACAAAGAGGCTCTAACATTACTGAATATACTAAATGGTAGTTAATATGACAAAAGTGATTAATTTTAATCTCATTTCCCAGACATTTGGAGAGAGAGTCCTTTATCCAGCCTCTTGGATAGTTCCTCTCTTTGTGGTATTTTCGACACTTGGATCTGCCAATGGAACCTGTTTTACTGCAGGCAGGTAAGTCCCCATTCTAAATATCTTCACATGAAAGGTTTTGAAGAATGGAAACATTTATATACATGTACATAAGGATGTTCTTCTGATCCACATTACACAAAATGTAATTTGAAATTGCCTGTAAATCTAGCTATATTGTTTAATTTTCAAAAAATAAACAGTAGCTATTCAGGTTTGAAAAATTAGAAAACATGGTCTCTTCTTAATTCAATGAAGGTATACCACTATAGGACAAAAGGTTTTTTTAATCTCTAATCAAATCTAAAGCTGAGAATTAAACAGTTAAAAGTTACCAGTAAAAACATGACTACACCAGCAAAGGCAACTGAGAAGCTATTCCTTTCTACCAGTTGTTCAGTGCTTCCATTTACTATTTGAAATATTTTAAGGTTTCAAAAGCATCTGAATACAATGCAGATATAAAGACCATTTTTGACAAAAGGTTGTCAATAGAGCTTTTTCCTATGAAACACATGAAAAAGGAAATATTTAATTAAAAGGGACACAGTTGGTAACATTTCTGAAAATAATTTTCAATTATATGTGCAAAAGAATGATTCTGAAATTAGTTTCAAGTGCACTATTTTAATACTGTTCAGAATTTGTTTTAGCTCACTGCTTTAATACTGGTTATTTAATTTCCCTTATTTTTAACTGCTACAATACTTTACATTCCAATGCATATCAAAGAAAATACTGATGAAATTAGTTGGATGTCTCCTATTAGTAACACTGTTTAAAGTCTAGGTGCCACACTAACTGCATTGCCTTATTTTTGTTTTGTCAGACTTGTTTATGTTGCAGGTCGTGAAGGGCACGTGCTAAAGATATTGTCTTATATTAGTGTTAAGCACTTAACACCAGCACCTGCTATCATATTTTATGTAAGTATATATTTAAATACAGAAAAATAATTATCACCTATCACCAAAAATTCTCCAGTAATACATACTTTCACAGCTTCTTACAGGTAATTTTGACACCTATCATTAACTATCTAGACAAGAAAATTGCTAAATGTATTTTGGAAAAAAGACTACATGAAACCCCCAACTTCTCTAATTTGAATATACTCATTCTAGAACTGGACTTTAAAAATCAAAATGGTTAAGAATCAATGGCATGAAAACAAAAATGAATGGTTCATATTAGGGAATCCTTTCACAATATGCTTGCAAGCAATCATTACCCTCTTTCCTCCTTGTAAGAATATTTCCTCCGCGTAGAAAATTTTACATCTCAAAAAAAAGTCCAGTCAGTAAATACATTTAAGAATAAATCTAGAACTTGTTGTTATTTTTATTTTACCCATTTATCTTCAAGGCAAAACAAGATCTGTTCAATCTTACCAGGAAAATTAATGCACAAACACTTGAAGTTTATGTCCAAAAACCAGACAGAGGAGTCCTGTAGCTTTATTTGAATAAAGGGAGAGGTCATGGGGCACTTCCCCTGGTGTCTCTCAGCTTATTAGAGGACACAGCCTCCTTTTTATCCTAATTTCCTGGACACATTTCCCTCTCTTTTCCCATTAGCTGAGGTACTTGAGGGGTACAGACTTCCCACATCACCTAACACACACCTTTCTAATGTGTGCCCCCCTGCTTTTTCTTTCTCCTTATGTCTTTGTTCTTCTTCTCTAAATCCAGAGATGTAGCACACTCTTGAGTGAGTAACAGTCTGTGTCAATTAGTGGAATTCCTATGGAATTTATGGCTCTGCCCATTGCTTCTTTCACATTTCTGTATGTGGCCTTATCTACCCTCAGGCCCACAGTTTGTTTGTAAAGACACCTCCTCCTCATTCCTTTAAATTCCAGCAACATTAAAAACCTAAAAATATCTTTTGTATCTTCAGGATAGTCAGTCAACAATAAAACAGATTAATACATAAAAATTATAAGCATTTTGACTTAAAATTAAATTAAGGTTGCACACAAAAATAACCACATGTTGGCAGGAAACAGTCATAATCTTTAAAGGTGCTGCAATACACTTAAGCCCAAATATTTAAGCAAAAGCATTCACAGTTCATACTCTGGAACACTACACATGCAGCTGTATTGAAACAGAAGTAAAATTCAGCCTTCTTCTATAATATACTACACTAATTTTTGTTTACATTTTTAGGGGGCCATCACTATTATTTATATTATTCCTGGTGACATTGATTCACTCATAAATTACTTCAGTTTTGCAGTCTGGATATTTTATGGTTTAACTGTACTTTCACTAATTGTTATGAGGTTTACAAGGAAGGAACTCAGGAGACCTATCAGGGTAAGTTCGGTATGGCTTTTCCTCCATTCTATAGACGCTGTAATGTGAATTCACACTAAATATACCAGGCTATTTAAATAGCACCCTTGGGCAGCATCCTTGTTTTTTACTCCCCTTAGCTGAAATCTAACCATTTAACAGCAGGTCTGCACTAGGACTAAGCTCATAACGACTGGGAAAAGATTACACAATGTTGATTTTCACTTGCACAGACCACAGGGCACAAGCCAGATTTTCAGAGATGGGTAATTGCAGTCAGCAGACTACCATAGAAAGAATATCCAAAATAAAATCCCAGATCATTGCATGTAAGTCTGTTCCCACATTTATTAAAATGCAAACTTGTACACTACAATTTGAAATAAGAGATATTAGTGAATAATTTGGCAGAAGAGTTTTCCCTGCCCATATTTTTGCCACTCCTTCAGTTGCCCCATCTGATTCCAGAAAATTTTAAAGTAAAAAAAATGCATAAGGCAATAAAAATATTCTTTCACACAGGCAACTGCTGTAAAAACAGCTAAAGAATGAAGAAGTGATTTTATTCTTTGTATCTTGCAGGTACCCATCATCATTCCTGTCATAGTGACACTGGTGTCAATTTTACTGGTATTGGCACCAATCATCAGTGCACCTGAACTGGCCTATTTGTACTGTACTTTATTTATACTTAGTGGACTTATAGTTTATGCACTTTTTGTTCATTTAAAATTCAGCTGGGCACAAAAAATATCAAGTAAGTATACTTCAGGTAGCCAGCTCTAAACTCAACATTTGATCAATTTGAGATTAATTAGTATAACAAAATTCATTATCTTGTCAATCCCTTCTAAAGCGTGTGAGCAGAATGTGGAGGGAAGCAATTTCCCTAGCATGCTGTGGGCTTTATTGAAGACTGCATTCCACTCCTTCCCACTGGAAAGAAGTAATGCCTGACTTGAGGAAAAATTAAACTGAATTCACAAAAAACAACACATCACTGTAGGAGCACAAAGAAACAGAACTAATTAATGTGTAAAGTTAGTTTTTCAGTTTTCTGTTTTTCAAAACATTGCTTTAACGATTAACTGAAGATTAGCAGACAAGTTCTTATGCCACCAAACACTGGGTTTTTACCTCTGATTATTAGTTTTACTATCCTTACTAAAGAAAATGTTAACAGCATTAAGATAAATAAATAATCCCAGGGCTGAGTAAACTGAAAGAACCCAGCATGACCATTTATCAACTGATTGCACAGTCTCTAGAGAAACTGATATTATCTCAGGCAAAACGGGACATGCAGGTATTTCTAAGAGGCTAACTGGAATTAGCTGAATACAACAGCATTAGTAGTTCTACAGACATTAAAAAAAAATCTATCATCTGTCTCTCTTGTCCCCAGGATGATTAATTATAGTGTAATAATTATAATTAATTATAATTTGAATTATGTAATTGGAAGCATTGTACTCTAATGGAAGTTTGGAAATGTGGAATGCTATAGTTTGGATCTTAAGACTGTTTATTCCCCACCCTTTATTTTTCATTTTGAAATAGGAATAGAGATAAAAAAACCACAGAAGGATAGTTTTCTCATTTAGAGTTTGAACTGAAAATTCTCTTATAAAGCATCTAACAATAAATCTTTTCCTCAGAGCCCATCACTATGCACCTCCAGATGCTTTTGGAAGTTGTTCCGGAAGAGGAAGTTATTGAATGAAGTATTTTATACCCACCATGTTGTTTTTGAGTGCTGTACTGGTTGAAGTATATTCAATTTAGTTTGGCACACATATATACTTGCTAAATTGTTATGTTCTTACTGGTATATTAGTTTTGGCGCACTTCAAAGCATCAACTATATATAATAAAAGATTTCTAAGCCAAACTACAGTGTCCAGCAAAGCTGGTTTCATTGTTTGTTAGTAAGTTATGGTATCTTGTTTTCTGAATTAAACTTTTTAGCAAAGATCTGTTTTAATGTCTTTACAAACAATTCCATGGGTATTAACGTTTTTGAAATGGGTGTCAATGTCTCCACCAACTTCAAGCCACAGGTTTGTTGCAGAGCGCACACAGTTTGACTCCTGAAACAGACAGGGGTCTGCACAAGGCTGAGTTTCTGAACCCTGAGGGAAAATGCCAGGTTCAAGGGGGATATGGGGTAGGTAGCTGGGGAAGGCAGTGAGTGGCCGGGATTTTGGGATAAAAGGAGGCTGTGCCCTCCTAAACCTCAACAGAGAAACCCTTATGGGAATTTGCTCCGGTGCACTCTGCCATTATTCAAATGAAATTTCAGGACTCCTCTGTCTTCTTTATGGACTGGCGTTTCATAGCATGATTTGCCATACAAAATTAATCAAAAAACCTTTTCAGTTATGAAGATGGCAAACTTAGCAGCAACAGCGTCCAGATGCTTTTGATGACGCTATTGTTATAAATAAAAGCTCCAATTTATTAATTTAAGAAAATTTATTAAATGTACCAAATATAAATTTAGAGAATAACAACAAAAAGAAAAGCCACTATCAAAAAGAAAAAAAAGGTCAGAGCCAAGCCCGGGATGGCGCTGGGAGAGACACAGGTTTGACTGCTGCAGCAGAGGGTCTTCTGCTTCACCCCCACCGTCCTGGCTGGCTGATTTTTATACGATTTTTCTTGCCCGAGGCAGAGTCCCTTTTCTTCCTTTTTGGACTGCACGTATTCAGGTGGAGTTCTTTTCTCTGTGGCAAGTTGAACAATGCATGTCCGGAGAGTGATGAACACCCAGGACCACGGGAATTGGGTATTGAGATGTATCTCCCTGATGGCTCTGGCTATCTCAATTTCGTATATTTATCACATATTTATCATCGGGAGTTCCTCGGACCACCTTGATGGATGATCCATCTCCGGGCTGGCCATGTTCAATTGCCTTTGAATGGAGTCCTCCCTCCTTTGTCCAGGTGATTTCAACGTTGTGTTGCAATCCCTGTCGCTGGCTTGCGCGTTTTTAAAAAACTTCTTATACGATTATATCTTAACAGTACGTAACTATAAAATATATGACAATTCTATTTGCACGAATTATCATATACACATATAACACTATGGAAAAAACAATACAGCTCTTATAGGATCACAGAAAGGACAAAAATCATTAACACCAGACTAGCGCTATCCTCAGTGAGAGACCAAAATATTAGTTCTTAGACCAAATATTAGCTATCAAAACATCAGTCTTTGAAGTTGGATATTGCATCCTATAATGCCAGTCTCACAGAGAGACATTCAGAGTCTGCTGCCTTAAAAAAAGGTCCTAGAACAAAAAGAAAGGCAGTGCTGAGCATCACTATTCCTATGCAGCTTTAAGCTGTGCAACACACATTGGTGTTACTTTTTTTGATTTCAACTGCATACATCTTTACATTTTTTGCTCTCTCACTGAGCCCAGATCCATAATCTTAATCTGGAAGCAAAAGAGGAGTTAATGGCTGCTGAGTTTCACATTCACTTCGAAAGACATCAACACTACCATACAACCTGGGGCAATGAGCTCCTTTCACACTACATACTATCACATTCTTTAAATCATGCAGAGCTCCTGAACCTGAACTAACTGTACCAAATATAACTAATGGTCAAAAAAGGTGCCTGCTCAGCAAATGGTTGCTGTCTCTACATTTAATTCTCATCCTGTGAAAAGCAACACACCCTGTGGAGTGATGCACTTTACCATCTGCTGCATGTATCGTCACATTCATTCATCCTTGCCAAGCCCAGCTTCAAAAGTTGCTCTGTCCAGCAATTGCTCCCTGTCCAAAGGTCCTAGAACAAAAAGTAAGCACCGGCCTTCACTTTCTCTTTGCAGCTTATGAAGTGCAGCACACACAGGTCTGTGCACTCCGCTCTCTGCACTCTCATGCACTTTCAGTCTCACGGAGTCTGCTAACAAAACTAAGAACATTCAGCTGCTGGTCTCACAGAAAAGGTTCTAGGAGAAAGAAGTTGCACTAGAATTCACTTGTTTTGCCTCCTATAAACTGCACAGCAAAATGAAACGATTCCTCTTCCTTCCCCGCCAGATGCAGGATCCCATGCTGTCAGTGCCCGGGAGCCAGGATGCACAGTGGGGCTCCTCCTTTCACTGCTCCCACCCCAACGGGGCCGGGCCAGGGAAGCGCCTGGCTCTTTCCTGGGCACTGTCAGCGCTCGTCACAACAACCACACAATGGCACTGTCGGCTCGCAAAAGAACGAAACGCTCCGAGCCCAGCTCGAAACCGCCCGCAGGGCAGAGTCAGGTCTGAAACGTCCCTGCTCTCCATCTACTGCGCCAGCACAAAAAGATTCTGCTGATTTTCCCCCTCCCCTACTCTTTTTTGCACCACAGTCAAAGGGCAACACAAACTCCTTTCTTCTTAAAAAGCTTTTCACTCTCGCAGAGTCTTTCTACAAACCTGGAAACATCTGCCAAAAACAGAGCTCACAAAAGTGCCGGCTGAAAAAGCTGTTGCTGCCTACAATTTCAACTGAACCCATGAAGCTCCCAGCACTCACCCTGCCATTTGCACTTTCCTTCTCCCTTCTACGTACCATCCTAAGCCTTACTAGAAATGAGACACTTGACTCAGCCAATATATCAAGCAGCAATTCAATTTATTAATTAATATGGCAACATATGAGCAAAGACAGCACTGGGTACAGTGGTGGGGGTTTTCCCCTCTGACTGCACACTGGCTGTTGGGCTTGTTGGTATTTATTGATCATATTCATGCATATTCATAATATTTTCCCAGTTTCTAAGTGAGCCTTCAACAGTTTCCATTTCTACCTTTAACATCACAATTCTATACTTCAGGATCGTAAATCTATGATGGTGATGTTTGGTTTCTTTCCAATTTCTGTACCCTATTGTATATATCCCAAGATGTGTGTCCAGATGGTGGAGTCCAACTTCTATTTTCTGGTATCATTAATCTGTGGTAGTGATGTCCATCTTCACTTTTTGAAATAATCAATCACCAACCTTGATGTCCATCTTCCTTTTTCAGGAACCTGGGATAAGGTCACTTCCCTTTCTGTTTAAATCCTTTATCCATTCTAAAGATACAGCTTAAAAATCCTTAGCACTCAGCAACATTCTAAAGTTATAATTCTAAAGTTATAATTCAAAAGCTCTTATTACAAAACAGCTTAAGACTTATACATTCTAAAGCTACAGTTTAATATCCTTAATACTAAGCAACATTCTAAAGTTATAATTCGAAAGTTCTTATTGCAAAACCGTTTAAGACTTATAATTGTTATTTGCAAATGAATGATTGGTTCAAAAACTTTCTTTCATGCTTTCCTCAGTGTTTTATTAGAACTCATCTTTATAGCTGTCCCATGTCTCTCCCTCTTTCCTGTCAGCTCCTTCAGAAACTGGAAGAAAAGAACTACCAGCTCTATTCTTTCATTTAGTTGCTAAATTTGCTAAAGAATTTTGATTAGAGAGCATTTCTTTAAAAAAAAAAAGAAAAAAACAAATCTAAATATAGCCCCCCCCCCCCCCCCCCACATTTTTTAATGTAATGTGTGTTTGTGTGGATTTTAAAAAAATTTGTTTTGCCTTTGACGCAATTGAAAAGCTTCAAAATGTAGCAGCATACAGGAATAAGCTCTCAGAAATATATTTTTAAATGTGTGAGGTATTAAATACAAAGTCCAAATTCTTTGCAGAAACACCTATTTGCCATCAGTTTGCCGTACTGGGACAGGTTTAGCATCACCGAATATTAGGAGTTTTATTCAAGTGCTTAACTTCAAGCAAATATTCATACAGACCTGTGAGAAATATGAATGTTCAAAATATTTCAACTTGGACCCTTCATGGACTTATAGAACTTGGATAGAGGGAAAGAAGAGAAATGATCACAACATATCATGTAACAGAAATTCTGCTGTATCAATGAACAGCTGAAAAAATTAAATGTTTTAAATAAGGTCAGGAAGGTTTCACTGCAAATTTATGCTTCATATTTCATAATTGTATTATATTTCTGTGAACAAGAGGATGGCAAAGCAACCAACTTCTGTCCCAGCTTTGCTTTGAGCTAAATTAAATTTCCAAATAAGCATCAGATGCAAAGAGCACAGTTTTTCAAGGAATTCATTCTTCTATTGCCATCTTGTGGATGACCTGCAGCATGATGCTGCTCATTTGGCATCTCTCCTGTCCTGCTTTGGGGAGGAATGTTTCCTGATATTCCACACTGCCATGGCAATCCATTACCTGAAAGTTGCAAAGTTCTTTATGTCAAAATAATTGAATTTATTAATTTCAATTAAGCCATTAAAGAAAATTAAACTTGTCTCTATAAATTGTCAGCTACTTTGTCCAAGTAAGATATTGAACAGTGGTAGTATGTGAACTGAACTTTAAAAAATATCAGCTGTGCCATATAAATGGTTTTAATTACCTTTGTATTGTTCCCTATTTGCTAGAGGATTGCATTGTGCTGAAGAAGAATGAGCCATTGTTTAAGACACAAGGCTTATGTGAATCATGAGACCATTCAAAGTCACAAAGCCTTGAAGATAAAAGTTTTAAATATGAATGTATAACACATTGAGCAACACAGAGATCCTGGTGCTCAATGGGAGGAGCTATATTATGTATATTGAATAAAAAAGTTCCAGAAATATTGTGGGCTTACAATATTGTTATTTTTGTTCTCACATTTTACATGTGAGAACTCCCCCCCAAAAACAAGGGTTCCAAAGGCAAGGGAATATAGACATAATGATTGAATTCCCAAGTTTAAAAAGATTTGTATGCCTAAAGTGTCAAAGGCTTTACTTTCAGATTTACCCCGAGTCTAGAACTAAACAGAAGAGTTTAACTAATGGCAAAACAGGCTTCAGTGCAGAGCTTTTCACTCCCCCACTGGGACAAGAACTGCAATGGAAATATCACAGTTACCTTTTAGTATCTTTAGAAAGTCTTTTCTAGCTAGAAGCAGCTTCCAATGCTCCCTGCCTGCCTTATTCCAGCTGCTGGGCAAGTTGCTTCCAACTTGGAAGCCCAAATGCCTGGTGATGATGAATTCAGTCTTCTTGGCCATTTTGTTATATTTGACACATGGAATTTTTCCTCCCTCCTTTGACCCTTGGACAGCTGTTTATCTTGTGCCTTTGTATTTATTGAACTCTTTTCGCCTATTTAAAATCTATTTTCAGCATCACTTCAATGTAAGAAAAGTTTAAGGATTTTTGAAGAGAGGTTAGCTGGATTCAATTAAACTTTTCTGCTTGTTTAGAAAGCAAGTCCCAGATTTCATAACTGGGGGAAAAAAATCATATTCCATTGAAAAGTATTCCTTCAGTAAGCCTTTCTGAGGTTTTCAGTTTCTTATACTCAATACAATTGCTGTGATTATGATAGAAGTCTGTTGTGGTTTGACACTGGCCAAATGCCCGGCATCCACGAGAGTTGTTCACTTACCCACTTTTGCTACAGGTGGGCAAAGGAAAAGAAAAAAAATTAACGAAGGGGTCATGAGTTGAGATAAGGACTGTGAGAATAACATTCTAAGGGTAAAACAGGTTTAAATTTAAAGGTGTAAAGTAAATTTTAAAGTCAGAAGAGGATAATGAGAAGTAAAATAAGCCTTTAAACAACTTCTTGACAGTGCAGGGAGACAGGGCATAGGAGTTTTGGTCAGTTCAGGACCGAAGATCTTCTGTTCACTCAAGGAGAGAAGTTGTTTTTTGCTATGCCACAGGGTCCTTCCCATGGCTGAACAGGCATCCTAAAACTGCTGTGGTGTGGATCCCTTGTCAACAGGGTGTAGTCTTTTAAGGATAGGCTGCTCTAGTTTGGAAGCAAGGGTTCTCTCTCTTGTTATAAATGACCCAGACTCTGATTGAGAATGAGTTATAGAAGTTTTATTGAGAACAATAAAAAAATTCACAAAGCAAAAGGGACAGTGCTGGGAGTATGGTAAAATGCTAGAGGCTCGTGCACAAAATGGCAGCTCTGCCTTTTATACCACTGGTATTGCAGCAGCTTTATGCATATTTATTTTGATTTTACATAGTCTTGCCCCATGTCAGTCTTTTCAAGGCCAAAAGAGTTTCATCACTGTGGTCTTCAGGGTTATCACTGGATGAAGTTCTACTCCTTTAAGGTCATGTCTCCAAGGTTTGGCTAGCAACAGTCTGTCCAATGTAAACTCACAAACCACATTACAACATACAATACTATTCTTGTGAAAACTAAGCTCACAAATAATATCAACCACTTTATAACACATGTAATTATCTTAATATTAGCAACATTACAATATTTAATATCAATTCATATAATACCTTGTGAAAGCCAATTCCCATTAACTTGTTTCCCACACTCTGTCTCTGGAAGCAGGGCCCTCTCTCTGTGTGGATCTCCCACCGGATCACAGCTTCCTCTGGCACCCACCCGCTCTGACGTGAGCGCTTTTCCCACGGGCTGCCAGTGGATCTCTGCATCCCCTGTGGACTTCATGCATTACAGGGGGACAGTTGTTTCACCATGGTCCTCACCACGGCTGGCAGAGGAATCTTGGCTCAGATGCTTGAAAACCTCCTCCCCTCTTTCTTTCCCACTGACCTTGGTGGTCCATGTTGTTTTCCCTCACATGCCCTCACTTCCTCGTCTTCTCTGACTAGAAGACAAACTGCTGCTTGTAGGTGCCACTGTCAACAAGTTCCACCAATTCAAAGACTCTTGCAGCATCTGGCAGCACTCAGAAGTTGATCTCATTTAGGTTCCACACTGGGGAATCATGCTTCTGCTGCTGGCTGGTGGCCTCGCTGCCATCTCCCAGGCAGTGGTGGCCGCCGTGGTGCTGGCACTGTTTAACACCTCTCTTCATGCAATGTGCTGGGAAAGGGAAGCCACCACTGAACTGCCTTTTTCACCCACAATGTGGTTGGCTAGGGGTGGCCAGGCAGGCAAGGCTCACCACGGGCCACGCCGGGAGGGCGGCAGCCACGGCACATTGGCATTGGCATGGCAGTGGTGACCGCGGCGGTGACCCACCCTGGGGAGAAGAACTATGTGTGTGCTGTTTTGATTTTCCTCTTAAATGTGTCAGCACAGAGGCATTGCCAGCCTCTCTAACTGTGCCAGCAGCGTGTCCTTCTTCAGAGCCATCAGAGATTGGCTCTGTTAGACATGGTGGAAGCTTCCAGCAGCTTCTCACAGAAACTACCCCTGTGGCCTTCCCCACTACCAAAAACGAGGCTGTGCCAAACCAACACAAAGCCTGTGAGTTTTGCACCAGCAGAATTTTGAAGGACGTGTGCTTTGTCATGGTGGACCCCATTGGTACAAAATTAAAGGGGATATTAAAAGGAAGCAGCTTTTATAAGTGTTAAAACCATGACTAGGGCAGAAATATGCCAATAAAATTTCAAAAGACAAAAAAAACCTGTCTTTAAGAAAAATGCAAGAAATAAAGTAAAAAATACATACATAAAGACAAGACATAAAATAGAAAAGACATAAAGTAGAAAAGACAACCTCTTTTCAGGCATCATAGTATATATTTTCTTAGCCATTTTCTGATTAGAGGAAAAGACTATCATTAAAAATAAATTACAAAAGTAGTTTTTTACTTATGGTTTTCCCTACACAGTAATTTCTGAATTTCCCACTGTGAGTACATGATTAGTCAGTCCCTACTTACTCAAACTCTGCGAGCTTGCAGAACACTATTCAGGGAAAGGAGGGCTGAGAGAAAATCCTTTTAAATCAACACACATTGTGGAGTACCTCAACACTGCTGCCAGAATTAGAGTATTCAGAATTTTGCTAAGTGGAAAAGGAGCCTCCCAAAAGTTCTTCTGCACTTGGACAGAGGGGCAAACCATGTGGTACCTGACAGCATCACTTCTCTAATGATGGTCATATAAAGGTCCATGTTATTTAGAATACTCTGTACCTCTGTTCCAATTTAGTTTTATACCTTGCATCCACAGATTTGAAAGATTCCTAATGGAGAGAGCCCCTGGAGAGGAGCAGCAGCTATGAAGGTGGACACTGAGAGTTCTAAGCTTCATGCAAGATCCTGGAGCTCAAGGTTTAGGAGTACAGATGTGAACCACACTGGAATCTGCCAGCTTCAGTTGTCAATTCATGTAATTTAATCTCCAGGGACACCACATTTTGTCATCTGGCACCATGTAACATCTCCCTTGGGGCCTGGGGCTCTTGCCAGCCCACTGACATTATAATTAACATTCACAAAGCTTCACTTGCCCTTCAGACCTGCTGTTACCTCTCCCCAACTCAGTGCAACACGCCTAGACACAAGTTAGGGAATGTAAAACAGTTCTGGCAGAAAAGATTTTTTTTTCCTAAACTGATACTCTGAGTTAAATATTTAAAATTTGTCTGAAAATATTAATTTGTTATTCTTCACATCAAGATATTTAGAAGCTTCTGAGGTAACACAGCCAAGCTATCTGGAGCTTAAAACTTAAAACATGGACGTTTAAGTTCCCAATATTTTGCTTGATGTATTTTATTAATGTCAAAAATTATGTTCTGAAAATAAATTATTAAAGGGGGTGGGTGTAGACACTTTAAAAGTTGTTTTACACCTCTATCTACAAAAAGTTGTTACAGTTCATTAGGATTATGGTTTACTAGGAGAAAGGAACAAAGATTCATCCCTGGAAGTGTCCAAGGCCAGGTTGATGGGGCTTGGAGCCTCCTGGGATAGTGGAAGGTGTGGGACAGGATGAAGGGGTGGGACTGGATGAGCTTTCAGGTTCCTTCCAGCTCAAACCATTCTGCAATTCTGGGATCTCTGCAATAGATCTTGAAATATGGCAAGCAATATTTTGGTCCTTTTTTGTTATATATATATATTTTTTTTTTTTTAATTGCACTCTGGTTAAGCTGAGCTCTGTGCTGTTTGTTTTTCTCTCTTTGGGGTGATGGCTTTTCTGCCTGAGGCTCCATTGTCCAGTTAAATTTGTGCAGGGGGATGGGCAGAGGTTCCTCACAAAGGAAAAACCTTCTGGACTTACTACAACTGGTTAATGCCCAGGAAGGGCAACAGAAAAAAATGCTTATGCAAACATATGTACAATTTATATTGTCCAGCTCAGTATTCCATAATTAAGATGTAAAATATATAAATGCGTATTTATTTTCTTTAATGTAGTTCTCTGGCTGTATGATTTATTGCCCAGACATTAATTACTTCCTTGAATCCTATTTTCCACTCCCTGTCTCCTTAGTCTCCTCACCCCCAGTATCTCTAGCACATTATTTTTGTATTTCCTTAGGGATTTAGATCCTATCAAGTGATAGCCATGTGCATTTAATAGGAACACCAGTGATTTCAGCTGCAGGACTCTTTGCAAACTGAGTTTTAGAACTGTGAAAAAGATGTCTAAAGTAATTTTAAATAGCTCCCACTTACATAGATTAAAAGATCTGAGGAGCTGTTTATTTTCTGAGGGCATTTTGAAGTTCTGATATTTCAGGAATTCAGAATACAAACAGTTTTCATATAAGCCCTGAATTTCATTAGAGATTATTAGAAAAATTGAAAGGCCTTGCAATAGAGAAGTAATTGACCTGTTCTACTCAAATGAAGAACACTTCTGTACAGTTTAATAAAAAGCATCTGTCATAAAGATTATGTCCTACACATTGTGGGAATTCTGTCACCACAGACAACGTAGATTAATTGTAATAAACAGAAATTGCCACTAAAGCTCTCAGCTTATGCCATCTAATATTGTGTGAATAAATTTAATTTTTTAATATTATGAAACAGTAAGAGTATAATAAATCAAATACCTAAGTCCTTTGAGAATTTTTGCATAATTTACCAAAACAAATTGATTTTTGCAGTAAAGCTACTAATTTACATGGGGAAGAATGGTTTTCCTAGTGTGAAGAATTTAATTTCTATTCCCCTGTTTGCATGAATTCACTCAAGTAATTAATCACTGCCAGAATTAAACTACAACCATGTTTTAGTTGAGCAGGCACACAACCTACACCTGGATGACAATAAAGTGTCTTTCAAAGGTAGAATGTGAAATTTAGTGAAAATCATTGGAAAGGCCATGCTACCTGTCAAAAATATAATGCTGTACAGAAATGTAAAGTATTTGGAGAATTTTATCCATAGATTGGTTGTCAACTTTTCATTTCTGAGGTCTAATATTTCTGATAATTTATAAGCTCTTGTTCTACAATGGGATATTTTATTATAAGGAATAAACGTGTAAAAGGGAATTTGTAAAATGAGTTGGTTTAAATTAGGACAGAATGAACTCTCTCTCCTGATTTTTACAATGAGTCATCCATCCAAACACTTACAATATGCACAATATGAGGTTAAATTCTATTTTTCAGTCAGTTCAAGCTGGTTCATCTTGGGTCTGAAAAGTAAAACAGTACTACTGGCAACCCAAATGTGAAAGGAATGCATTTGCAGCTTTATGTCCACAGTCCAGCATAAAATAATCTGGTGGCTGCTGGAAACCCAGAGTGGGTGAGTTTACAGATGTGGAAAGCAGTGCAAGGATGTGTTTTCCATGCCTGTTCTCTATGGTAAGTGCAGCTCTCAGGCAGGTGGCTCCTTCCCTGAGGTCGCATTAGTGGGGACTCAGTCAGCTTTGTGCAAAAATTCCATCCTTCCCACAAGGCAGAGCAGGGGAAAAACTATCCAGTGTTGTTTCTTGCTCAGTCAAGAAAGCCTTGATATACTCACATGCCTTTTTTTTTTTCAGATATCAAACCCAATTGAAAGCTGCAGGAATCCAGGACAGAAAGCACAGTAGCTAAAAATGGACCCTTTTTTCCCCATCTCAGGCAGCATCAGATCCAGTGTTCACTAACAAACATCGCCATAGGAAACTAAACAATAAAGGAAGTTTCCCTTTTTGCCTGTTGAGCTGAAGGCAGTTGGTTATATTTTAAGGCACAGTAGTAGAGATTGGATTGTTCCTGTAGACATTCCAGGAATAACATTATACAAAAGATCCAGATTCTTACAGGAGTGGACACAGTGATCAGACTGGCTACTTTTCAGCTTTTCACCTCTCTCCGTCCTTAGGATAAGAAGCAGAACACTTCATAGTCATGATCCAGAACTGGTTTATCAAACCATTGACCTATTTATTTATTAATATATTATTATTATATATATTACAATGGCATGATGCCCATGTTAAATTACAATGATGCAAAACTTGTTCACAAGGTAATGACACAACATGTTTGAAAAGCTGTCACTTACTCTGTTTAGCACACACAATATGGAAATTAATTTCACAGAAAGTAACTTGCTCCTCTGAGGGAAAATGACACTGGAGGTATTTATAGACTATTTGATTAGTTCCTTTCAGCAGCATCAAAGAGGATGATGCTGGAGCAGTCTGTATTTACTTAATACTGAACCTATAAAGAATCCATCATTTACATATTCTCCTCAAAAGCACCAGCTGTACATTCTTAAATAAAGTCATAAATGGCACTTACAAGACTTCATACTTTTAATGAAAAAAAAGACACTCTGTGGTACAGACTGTGCCTGTACTTCACTCTCCAGACTTTATATGCTCAAAACTCTAAAAAAGTTCTCAGTTGGAATAAGAAGAAGGCAAGCTGAAACTTCACTTGCAAAAGAATTTGTTTGCTTGTGGAGTCTATGTACATTCAACAACATTTGCTTTACATGTGTTATGGATAATTATTCCAAATATAAGAGTTAATATGTAAAAGAAAAAATTAAAGACAGCAGAATAATTTTTACCTCCAACCATCAGTTCTACTTCCCCTTGCAAGATTCACACCTGTGCACTGCAGGCATTGCTTGGAATATAATGTTTAATGGGATATTATCCTTTGTGTCAATTTTAGTAGTGCCGACAGCAAGCTGGAGGGGTTCCCTTGTTTTTGTGAAAGAGTGTATCCCTGTTTCCTGTGTAATTGGATGTGAATTCTTTCTGGGGTCAGCATTTTGTCCTTTGCTTGTGGCAACAGAGTCCTGGAACTCCTGGATATTTTTATAGCACACCAAAAATTATTCTTATTTAGACACATTGTTAAGTCTCCTGACAATATTTGTCATATTTCTCAAACAACTCATTCTAAGTCCTTTTCTTCTTTATATTTTTATTTCTTTGGTTTTCCTGATAACCAGTTAGAGATGTTACTGTGTCACTGTCAGATGTCTCCCCCTCCCTTTTTTTTCCTTTTCTTTTTTCTTTTTCTTTTCATTCTGACTTGTAAGATCACACCTTGCTTCCTCTATGGAAGCTTCCAACATACAAAATGTTTCTACTACACTTTCATGGCTATTTCAAATACCCCAAGCCCTTCTACAAAAGAAGGTAATAATGTCCTGAACACTGTGCAATGCTTCCATTGTACATAAGACTATTTCCTGTATTTCTTAAAAAAAAAAAAAAAAAGAAAAAAAGAGGCAAAGGGAAGAGACAGGAGCAAGGATGGAGAAATTATTTTATTAAGGAAGCTCAACAAAATCTCAAAAGCTTTCTAGAATGAATCCTTTTAAAACCTAGCCTTTTATGTCCTTGGGAATGCAGGCTGCATCTTCCCTTTAATAATTCCTCCCATGGAGTGATTTGGAATTATATGATCTCTGGTATGGAGCTGTATAGCAAGCAAGACACCCAAAAGCAGAAGTTCTTTATCAAGAAAGTGAGCTTTCCTTTGATTAGAAAAGCAATTCTGTAGCCATTAGTCTAACACAACAACTCAGCAAAACTCAGCAAAACAGGGCCAAATGGCCACAAAACTCTAAACTTTCTGTACAATGTCTTGTTTTGGCAGCTCCATAAACATATAAAAAACTTAGAGCAATACAACAACAGACGCTTTGGGGATATGGTTTATATATTTTTTTTAAATTTCATTTTAAATTTAGTTCACTGCAGAAGAAAGTTGGACCTATGAGAATAAATAATTTCCTGCCCTCTGCACAGTAGTTTCCACCCCATCATGGTATATTAAGCACACATTACCAATAAAGACTGCTAGAATCGTACACAAAAACGTTGGAAAATGCTCAAGACTGAAGTAAAATTTTCTAAATCATGAGCTGTTAACACTCATGTTCTTTGCTACAGCTTGAATGCCTGCTAAATGGGTGCTTTATTGCCACAGCTTTCATCACCAGCTCCTGCAGTAATCCTTCTGTTTAATGATCCTGATTTAAAAATCGTTACAGTTAACAACTCCTGATATTTTACTTTAAGCATTTTGGCATTCAGAACTGCTTAAATGAAACAGTTCAATCTTCTAATCGACAATAATAGTTCTCATTATACCAACCTGCAGGATTTCCATTCTGCTACATTTTGATATATTATGGCCATGCTTGTCTGTGGTCGTTAGCATTGTATTAAAAATACACTTAATCTTTGCCATAAAGCTCATCAAATATTGAATTTTTGTTTGGAAATGTAACTTTCTTCCTGGGAATTACTCTTTCTCTTCCCATGCTGGACATGGGCTAGAGTATAGCTTCAATCTAAGGATCTGACTGGATCGTGGTACTGTTGCAAGTGTGTACAACAACACATTAAAACTGACAGTTGTTAGACTAATTCATTGATAATACACATTAACCTCTGTATTATTAGATTAAAAATAATTGAAATAGAAAATACTTGAGTAAAATGGTGTTCCTGAAGCCTGTCAAAGTGTCTACACTTTCCCGTTTTCATTATTTTATAGTGAAAAGGGGACAAGAGGAAAAAGTCAAAACAATTTGCAACTCAGTCACCAGGAAAGGAGACAACATTCTGTTTTCTCTGTAATTGAAGCGCCTATTTGTCTATCCAGCAGTTCAGTTAAATTTGACGAATGGCCAATGGTCTCACAGAAAATAAACTACCATTGGGCACAGCTGGGATTCCATGGCCTTGGAGGTATTTTCCAACATTAATTATTCTGGGTTTCTGTGATAGGGAAGACTTCAGTGACCATATGAAACTGATAAGGCCTTGGGAACTCCATGTAGTGAATTCCATGCTGCTTTAGAAGTGGAAAGGGCTCTCTAGTTGTGCATGTTATGGGTTTCTGTAACACATCCAACCCACGGGTCTCTGCACTGAGGCTGTCCCAGACCCGTGTGGTCTATCCCAGTTTTCATGGATCTCATTTAGGTGCTTAAAAGGAGCTTGGAAAAGCTTTGTGTTGGCAGTTAAGCTCTAGAAGAGACCCGAAGAGAGGAACATAATGAAATCCTTCCAGTTTCAAGTTTCTGGAGAGCTCTGTTGCTTCTCCTGGTAACTCAGTGTAGCCAACACTACATTTAGAAGCTGTTTGTGCAGCCCTATAACACATTAGTATTTTATGAGATAGAATATGGGAATTAGAGACAAGTTACTTTGCTGGTACCTTGTTCCTGGATGTACTCCAAGGAATAGAGCTCATGCAGAGCAAGGCTATACAAAGTGCCAACTGTTTCATAACCACCCGCTATAAGCAATTTCAGCCTCCTCCAAAAAATGTAACTTAACGCTGGTAAAAAAAAAAAATCACAGTTGTCAATTCTAATTATTCATCTCAAAGGGAACATTGGCTTCACATTAATTTTCTTTTCATCAATGAATCAGTCCAGTTAAATCTTCTAATTATCATTTACTCCAAAAAGTGAAATGTTATTTAGGTAACAGTTCTTTCAGTTCTAAAGTAACAGCATATGTAGACTTTAATATAATTTGAGTATATGATCCAATATGTATATAACTATTTCATTAGGGTTTGGTTTAGGGCATACTATACATTTTTATGCTAAGGATATTGAAATAAAGAAATTGAATAAAGAAATTAATTCATTATAGAGACCGTGTCATTAGAGGATGACTGCAAGGTTAAAATTCCTGCTGAAAGCCAATGGAAGATCAAATGACATTCCTTGCATTCTACTTTTGATTATTCAATTTGCATGTCATATACCAATAACCCACCCTGATAACAACCTCAGCTGACTCCAGATGCTGAGGATAAATAATCAAGATAAATCACCAGTGTGTTCCTCATTCATAGTTAGAGCAAAGCCAGGATTTGAATGTCACAGTCTGACCCCATTAACTGAAGCAGTGGTAAAGAACACTTCCATGTGAGCAAGGAGAACATGGTACTTTTAGAACAGTACAGTGGAGGTAGCCATTACTAATTGGTTACAAACAATACTTTAATAGACAGGTAGAATAAAAATTAAAGATTGATATTGAACAAAACCAACCCAAATCAATCTGCTACACAAAGATGTGTCACAATGCAACAGATTAAATTTGTATCTCATCTTCCTACTTAGATAAAGTGAATAATGAGGTTTATGTGCTCCTTGCTCTCTGCCCCTGCAGTGGATATCCTTCTGTGGTCTGGAAAAAGTTCTGAGGCAGCACTGGTCAGAATAACCTGGGGAAACTCAGAACATGAGTTCACAGATTAGTGAGGTTTATTTTAAATTCTGAAATTGCATTTTAAAATTACTTTGCAAGCCAAAATAGAGCAACAGAAGAGCACTGTGTACTCAAATTACTAACCTTGTCATCTTCTCCTAAATACAGAATATTATTTTGACTCACTGTGTTGGAGTCAAGTAGAAAAATTATTAAAGAAAGGCCTCATGAAATCAGGCCTTCTCTGTTAGATCAGTAGCTAGCCTGTCACTTCTGTAAGTGCAGCTAGCACTTTGCACGTTCCCATGTGAAAATAATCCTGGTATGAATAGTTCGTTAACATAACAATTTGTTCCTGGGCAGAAAAACAGCACCTGCATAAACATTAGATCTATCCCATGAGAATCAGTGACAAAAATATGTAAACAATTTAAGAATGGAGAGATTTGATAGACAAGTAAAATACCTTTTTCTAACCAATAGAGTAATTGGCAAAAAAGCTACTAACCCATTGGAGTTGCACACGAGGTCTGTAAAGCTGTATGAAAACGAGTTATGTGACTAAAGAATGGGCTTTTCTTGAATTAAGAAGATGGAGTCTTGTGTGATTTATTCTGATACACTGCATAAAGAATCAGAACCAATTCCCAATTCTGAAGGCTTAATTTTTTCAGCAAAAAGTTCATTAATTGTGAAGCTGATTTTTTTTTGTCTCATGTAGCTACAAAGGGCTCTCCCTGCAGTGATGGCAGCTCTGCTGATTCACCTTTGTCTGTCCCCAAAACGCTTACCTGGCCAGCAGAGCATGAGAAGATTATCCATAGGGTTGAGCTGTCAGCAGATCAATAGCTGTCTCTTCAGGGATAGACTGAAGGAGGCTGAAACATCGACAGAGCACCACTGGAGAAATCCCACCTAACCACAGATATTCTCAGATTTCAGCACTTGTTGCACTTCTTGATGCATAACTCACCTGGAAAGATTGTACCACGGGGACAGGATTGTCCCCCTTTTATTCAGCAAAGGGATTACAAAATAGAAGCTGCTGTTATCTTTGAATGAATCAAGGATAAAAAGAACCCCACTCAATCCACAAGTCCCAAGATCTGCATTATGTACAATATTTGCATATCAGAGAATGAATTGCCCAAGGCAAAATTAAGAGATCGTGCATAGAAGCTTATTCAGTAGGAGAAAAATGCAACATTACAGACAAGAGTACAGTAGGAAAACCAGATGGGTATTTCACTTGGAAAGATTGATAGGAATGCCTTGAGAAAGCTGATCTTATGAAGAAATGGTGGTTTGGTAGAACTAAAAGCAGCAGTTCGGGATGAAATTCTCTATCTGTGTTTGGCGGATCTTGAAATCACTTCTTCCTGTCTTCTGCTGGGTTTTGAGAACCTGCCTGAGAAGGTAAGCCCTGACTAGACCTTTTGCCAGGTTTTTCATCCTCCAGATCTAGAAGAAGGATGAATACAGTTTCTTCCAAAAATATCTCCTAATGCCTTATGTTTGTGCAGCTTTGTTTCCTCCAATCTTTGTGCTAATAGAAGAAGTGAAGAGGTGGGTTTGCTTTATTTTTTTATAACTTTATTCTAATTACTACCATCTGGAAACATCTAAGCCACCACTGACAGAATCAGTAGGGTACCAAAAAAAGTGGTAAACAGCTACAACAGCCTTTTATTACAGGTTAATCCTAATATCTGACAAAACAGACTGATTTATACAAAGATGTATTTTAAGAACTGAGCATCCATGGACAGGAAATACAAGATAAAGAAACAGAAAGAGAACACCCTGGGAAAGAGAGACTTGCCTTGTCTGAATGTTAATGTCACACTGCTTGAGCAATTCACAGTTCAAACCTAAAGGAAACAAATATTTTTACTCCTCTGCCAAGGAATATTTCTTGTGGATTGGCTGTTCACATGTTCAAAATCATGCTTAGAGAGTGCAGCAGGCTCAGAGAGAGACATATTATATAAGTGCTGCAGAAAAATCCTTGTAGTGAAAGACAGAAATAGTTCAATCTATTCAGCTTTTCAAATGAAAGATTGAAAACAATTAAAATTGTTGTATAAGCACATTTATGAGGAGAAAATATCAGTTACAAAAAAGCTTTACAACTAAGCAAAGAATAGTACAACATGAAAAGTGAAGGCTGGCAAATAAAAACTGTTAAAAACAATTGGCTTTAACAGTGACTGTGATAGAATAACAGCAACAGCAGCAAACTACTGAGGGAAAGGGAGCATTTTCCAGCTCTTCAAGAATACAGATTGCACACCAAGAGAAATTCAGCCACACAGAAATTCATATGATCAAGGCAGAGTCATTAGGGTAAACATATGATAAAAAGGTAATTTCAGGCAAGAGAGGTCTGCTAAACTATAAAGTATACATCTGAACAGTCTGAATGTGAGAAGCTGCTTTATGAATCCATGGACACAAAATATGAATCAGTTACCAGATAATTCAGACTTGTGAGTAGCCAAAGGGCAGAATTAATTTTGATGTCCAGAACCAAACCAGGACATTTCATAAAATCACAGAACAGTTTTGGTTTGAAGGGGGCTTCAAAGATTGCACCCCCCCCCCCAACCCCGGAATTTTTTCCATGAAAAGTTCCCAATAATTTGGCATGAACATGCTATTATTTTCTCTTTTGGGAATCCCTTATTATCCTTTTTTTTTTTTCAATCAATAAATATGAACTTTTAAACACCTTCACATTTATTTACATACATCATCTCTTCAAAAGGCAGGTGCTGGTTTGGGATTTCATTCAAAAACCATGAATTCACTTAATATTTCCTGTCTGTATTCTTGTTTGGTTGCTGTTCTTGTAAAACTTTTCAAGACCAAAAAGAAATGAATATGGGGAAAAAAATCTATTCAAGTGAACCAGAGCTGCATATTTGACACAAATTGGGTGTTATTAGCACATCATAGCACATACATATTTTGGTATCTCATTATATACCAATGGCACAAGAAACAAGATTCTGTTAGGTCCTACACAGATTTTCTACCAGTGCTGCTAATTTCACCGATTTCTACTATGCTGCTAATTAAGACATAAAGCAGGCCAATGCTAATTGCATAAGGAAGCATTGTAAGGCTTTCCACATGGCCCCCAAGTGTACTGATCACCTCAGTGAATAAAAGAAATATTTCTTTTTCTACCACGAGGGTTTCTCTGAACCAGCACTCCTGTTTCCTGTAGGTCTCAGATTCAGTCAAAGAGAAAACAGAAAGTTTCTAACCAGGCAGAAGCCTGAGAAACTGTTGAGAAGAATGTAAATAAGGTTCTTTATCTCCCTTGTTGTTCACATTGTTTATAGTTAGGTTTTGCTACTGTGCGTCATTCACTGCACACCAATAGTTGAGATGTTGTCACTTCAGGACAGCTCCTGCCAGGAGGGGACAGCCGGGGGGTCGGGCTGTGCTCCAGGGAACAGGGACAGGAGGAGAGGGAACGGCCTCAGCCTGGGCCAGGGCAGGCTCAGGTGGACACCAGCAGGAATTTCTGCATGGAAAGGGTGCTCAGGCCTTGGCAGGAGCTGCCCAGGGAGGTCTGGAGTGCCCATCCCTGGAGGTGTCCCAGGAAGGGCTGGAGGTGGCACTCAGAGCTCTGGGCTGGGGACAGGGTGGGCATCGGGCACAGCTGGGGCTCCATGGCCTTGGAGGGCTTTTCCAGCCTCAATGATTCTGGGATTCTGTGCTATACAACTTGGACAAAAAGGTTTCCCAGCTCTGATTGGTTTCATAATGAGAAAGGAAGTTTCTGAGAGTGTCTTGACCTTCACAGTCATGAAAAATGATTCTTGTTCTAAAATTTTGCCCTGTCTTTAGCAAACAGAAGAAAGCATATGATTGATCTGCTTTCCCTAAAAATAGGGTAGGAAAAAATTAACATCTGAAAACAGTTAAATATGCATATTTGTCCTTCATTGAGGAGCAAATAACAGACTGCTTAGCTTTAAACATATGGCCTTGAGTTCTCCTGACTTTATGGGAATGAAAGCCTTAAATCAGATTCACATGGGTGGAAGTAGCTGAGTATAGAAATGAATACAAGATCAGTGCTAGCAATGAACCCACACTTCCTGTAGTGTCTCTTATGCATTTGTTGACCAAAGAAGAGATTTTTTCCCTTGTAGAAATTTTACTGGTGCCTGAATTTCAGAAAGGTAAATATTTAAGCAAGAAAAAAATCATTGGCAATAAAAATTGGATGCTTCTAAAGCCACTGGTAAAAGTCTCATCAATATTCAGGTGAAAATAGAATGCTTTCCTAAGAAGCAAAAAAAAAAAAACCCTTGTATATCAGCCACACTTTGCAAGAAAAAGCAGTTCTTACCTCAGAAGTTTTCTGAATCTGAAATGAAAATTTTTCAAAAAAAGAAAGAAAATTAGGATATAGAGCAAGAAATCCCTATGGGTTGGTCATATCAGGAAAATGCTGATAGGCAATATATCATGTTTGACCCTGATAACCTCTGATCAAAATTTAAATGGTTCTCTGTAGAAATCACTATATTGTAATTATTTTCTCAAAAGACTCATGATTATTTAAATGGCATAAGATTCAGCCCTAAGTGTTATTCCCAGAATGAAAATAGTATTATCAGAATAATAATCTTCCTAAAAATATCAGTACAATAGAGAGTTTGTACCAAATCAAAAGAATTTGAAAATTAATACATCCGGTGCTGAAAATTTTTTCGTGCAAAGCATGGAAGAACATTAAGCTATGTAAATGGCTACATCTAAGAATTTTAATAAGAAAAGTATTTGATTGGTGCTCTTCAATAGTATCAAGACCAAGACCATCTTGATAACTCTTTCTTTTCTTGGACTCTGCTGGTTTTAGCTACAATTCTAAAACCAGAAATTTGGCAAATCTATTTCCAAGGGCCTGGAGTGCCAGGACAAGGGGGAATGCCTTCAAAAAAACAGAAAGCAGGTTCAGATCAGATATTGGGAATAAGGAATAGTTCCCTGGCAGGGTGGGCAGGCCCTGGCACAGGTGCCCAGAGCAGCTGTGGCTGCCCCTGGATCCCTGGCAGTGCCCAAGGCCAGGTTGGACACTGGGGCTGGAGCAGCCTGGGACAGTGGAAGGTGTCCCTGCCATGGCAGGGGTGGCACTGGATGGGCTTTAAGGTCCCTTCCAAC
>QUSF01000059.1:84833-102151 GCA_003676055.1 Chloebia gouldiae
TTTTTCTTTTTCTTTTTTTTCTTTTTCTTTTTCTTTTTTTTCTTTTTCTTTTTCTTTTTCTTTTTCTTTTTCTTTTTCTTTTTCTTTTTCTTCTTTTTCTTTTTCTTTTTCTTTTTCTTTTTCTTTCTTTTTCTTTTTCTTTTTCTTTTTCTTTTTCTTTTTTCCATTTCTGTTTCCCATTCCATTCCATTCCATTCCATTCCACTACATGACATCCATGTGAGAGAAAGATGTGTTGATAGAAGCCCATGCAAAACTAAAAGTGTGACATATTTACAGGATGGTTTAACCACTCCAAACAAGAGCTACACATTGTGCTTTGGACTCTGAACTCCTTTTTCACCCCCAAAAACCTTGCACAGACATGAGAACACTTTCCACAGAAGGATGTTTTCCTTTTAAGATATTGTTCTGCCCACATATAGTTTTAATTCTCCAGGTTTGAAAATACTCAACCAATTATGGATTTTTATTAATGTGCATGTTTCTTCTGCTTGGAAATCTGTGCAATGAAATTCCTTAGAATCTAGATGTGAGTATCAGCATAAATCATTGTGAGTGTTCATGTGTCCTAACACTTACAAGCAAGTTGAATTCTCCAGTAAATCCACTCACTCCCTCACATCTTCAAGGTGCCTGTAAACCAGCTGCCATCATCACAGCACCCGGAAGGGCAGATAAGCAGCTCTGTTTGTGACACTGCAGCCAGCAGCTTTCTCCAGGAACTTGAATCTGTCACTTCAGCCAAACATCCATCTTCTTGCCACTTCTTGACTTTCTAACCCCAGGCAATGCTGCAAACACGGCAGCCTGGACTGAAACTTGGTCCCACAGCCTGGCCTGGATGGAAATGGAGCAGCTCAGAGAAAAGAGCAGAACCAATCCCAAATGCAGTAGGGTAAACACATACAAACATAAATCTACTCCATGTTTACTGTATTTAGTATACTGTATTTAGTATGCATTATAGAAGATTTTTTTAAAAATATGCCAAATTCTATGTGATGCAGCCAGTGGAAGATGAATGATATTATAATTATTTTCTCAAAAGACACATGATTATTTAAATGGCATAGGATTCATCACAAAGTGATATTCCCAGAATGAAAATATTATTATCAGAATAATAATAATCTTCCTAGAAACCCCAGTGCAATAGAGATTTGTTCCAAATCAAAATAATTTAAAAAGTAATGCATCTGCTGCTGAAAAGACGAAGTTAAAGCGAAATGTTACCTGAGGTCAAGGTCAAGGCATGCTGCTGAGGACACTTAGGACCATTTGAAGAGCACCTGATACTATTATCAAAAACTGGTCTAGGCAAACTTACAAAACTTCATTCCTGCACATTTTTCATTCCTTTGAGTGGCATTTCTGGTACAGTCCCTTCTGGTTTCAAAATACCAGGAATTTTCCTCATTTAAGGTCTTGTTAGAGAAAAGATTTAGTAAAAAACACTTCACATTTCCTGTGCCTTTGAAGACATGGAGAAATGTGTTGAGAACTGGATACACTAAGACTTTACTTCCTTGTTGGGGCTGGTGCATAATCAACATTTGAAAAGTTTCTTTCCACAGAAGTTTTAAAGTTTTCTGTATAAGTTCTAGGAATTTCTTTCAAGGCCAGGTTGGAGCAACCTGGTCTAGTGGAAAATGCCCATGGGATGGGGTGAAATGGGGATGATCTTTAAGGTCTTTTCCAGCCCAAACCAGTATGTGATTCTATAATGCAAGATGAAGGAATTTAAACTTTTCTCTGTGTGTGTGTGGTTGCGGGGGGGGGGGGGGGTTTATTTTAATTTCATGTCAAATTTAAATAATACTTGAAAAATATAGAATATAGAGAAAACTTGCAACGTGTAAAATTACAAATCCATGCTGACTTGCATGAATCCCATAGTCCATTTCCATTTACATTCTTAATCTTTTATGTCTGTTTAAAAAGGACCTCTTGGATAACCCACAGCTGCAGAAATGGCAAGAGCATTTGGAAATGTATATGTGACAATCAAAAGAATAATAAACAAGGTTCAATTTGGCCAAGTACTGGTCCTGTTACTAGAACAAAGAACTCCTGGAGTTAGGACAGTCTTGGATGTTTGTCTGGGGTCTTTATATCTAACAAAGTGACTTGGAAGCACCCAAAACATTAAGTTGAGATCCCTAAGGAAATTTCCACAAATAGAAGCAACCAATATTTAGTCACTGAGCTACTTATTTTCCATGAAGCAAACAAATAGCTCAGTTTAAATAAAACGCCCATGAAGGGTTGCTTGGCCAGCTGCTGTCAAGAGAGTGAATTCCTGACCTGGAGACGTGAGGAGTGTTCTCTGCAGGCATTGAAGGTACAACATTTGTCATGGAAAGATAGCAGACCCTACACAGGGAAAATTACACCACACCACACACAGTCTAGGTTAGTTCGCCTCTTCTTCCCTTGCATGTCTCAAAGATTCTTTATAAAGGCATTTTTCTCACAGGAAATCTGAAAACTGAAGCCTGCTCAGTAAGTTTCTTGCCTTCTGTGATTGCTTGGCTCTCATTGCAATTGAGGTAACTTGCATTTCACACCTGCCATTTTTTAATGATACTCTTAAAATCCCTGTCAGCAATCATTTTGTGGTTTTGCTAATCACTGTTCTAATGGCTGCATTTCACCTTAGAGGTGGCTGGATTTCTGTAATGCTGGATCCAGTCTTCCTTTGGTGCACTCACAAAGCAAAAACCTCTCAAAATAGTCAAAAGAGACATAAAACTGGAGGCAGATTTTCATCTCTGTAAAACGAGTTCTCAAAGTATTTTAATTCTTGCCATTCTACAAAGCACAAGACCAACACAATTTCAACAGTTTAATATACAGAAGACCTGGAATAATGTCTGCTTCAAGAATTTCTTGTGAGTCACCTAATTGGGATTTGGAGTGCCTAATCACATTTCTACTACTGTGATACTCCTATCAGCTGTGTTCTATGTTCTCAATTTTATTTGCTTCCTAGGAATGCAAAGCATTCTTAGTAGCTGTTTTATAGAAAATTGCTGCTCCACTGTCTCATAACAAGAAGTATTTTTGACAAAACCCTGTTGTGTGCAAGAAAAGCATTTTCCTCCAGATGAATCAAACCCACAGGACAACATGGGGTATTCTCTCAGTATATTTTCCTTCCTCTGTTCAGTCTTTCTGTGAGGTGTTATTTTTGATAATATTCTCATGGTCAGGCTATGGGAATTTGTACTTGGCTCATTTATGAAAACAGAAGTTGCATGAGGGCTTGAGAGAGCCTAAGCCATGCTAAGGTGAACAACCATTTGACCTCTGATTTATGCTGTGAGTAACAGGAACATTTTTCCAGGTAATCCCTTAGTCTTATTTTCCTATTATGCTTCCATAAATCTTTGCAATAGCTTTTCTAAAGATGAAACACTATGCAGCTTCTGTTGAGAAAATAATAGGAGGTTTGCATACCATGGCTGGTGGAAACACCATCAACCCACATATCAGCTCTGCAATGTTTTTAGTGAAATTGTCTGCAGCTGGGTTATTGGAGTGCAATTTATTTTCACAAGCCATCATTTCAGGCAGTTTCAGATGGCTTTTAATGCACATTAGTGACATTGCCATGTGTTAATTGCAGGTATTATATTTATTTCTTTTATTTCTGTGCTGCTATTCCCAGGTTGGAGGGGACACCACAGGATCACACCCTAGATAAGGCTGGGAGGGACCTCTGGAGATTCTCTAACCCACCCTCCTGCCCAGACCAGGGTCAGACAGAGCAGGTTGCTCACAGCTGCTTTCAAATCAGGTTTTTGGTTTCTCCAAGGATGGAGAACCCAAAATCCCTTTGCACAAACTATTGCAGGCTTGGTTGTGCTCACAGTGGAAAGATTTTTCCTTATGTTTAAATGGAATTTTCTCCATTTCAGATTGCTGAGATTACTTCTTCTCCTTTCACTCCATACCACTGAGAAGGGTTTGGCTCGATTTTCCTTCCTACCCCCATCAGGTATTTACACATTCCTGCAGTGTTGACAATTGCCATTAACAAAGGATAAACTGGAAGGAAAAAAATAACTGGAATTTCAGTTGCTTTAGCCTCTTCCTGCTTCATTGATTTGTTTTACTCCTTATGGAACAATTTTACATAGCAGTACTGCCTGCAGACCTGACATAGGCTGGAGTCTCCTCTGGGCTGGAGGAGAATAATAATTCCTCCTCTCCTATTCTGTGGAATAAACACAATTGTAACACAGACTGAATTAACCTCTGAGAATAAAGGCAGAGTTCCACTCTTTATGCCTTCATGGTAATGAGAAGTTTCTATGCTCTTTCTCACCAGGGTGACAGAATACACAAATAAGAGGAACCTCAATTTCCCCTCTGCACAAAGAAGATTTTGACAACAAAATAATACCTTCTTCCATGAATTTTCAAATTTTCTATCAGAATAATATATTTAAATTCAATTTATAAATGAGTTAAAATAGCAAAAAGGCAGAGAATGGTTTGGTACCAGAAAATAAGGAATAGAGAAGGAACTTCAGGTATTTTAGCAGCTTGCTCACTGTCCTCTACCCCTACAGTGTGATGAGGGAGAAAATAGGAAGAACTAGGGTGGGAAGACTTGTGGGTCAAAATAAAGACAAGGAAATCACTTATCAAGTATCCTGAGAGGAAACCAAACTCCCACCCTGAAGCTTCTCTTTTCCAGGCTGAACAATCCCAGCTCTCCCAGCCTTTCCTGCCAGCAGAGCTGCTCCATCCCTCTGCTCCTCCTGGTGCCTCCTCTGGGCTCTCTCCAGTAACTCCAAATCTTATGCAAGAACAGGAAGGGTCTTGGTGGATAAAACCAGGAATAATCACCTCTTCTAACAGAGGCCAAGCCTGGCCAAGTTGTGTGATTTACAGAACCCTGAGCTACTTAACAAAATGATTTTTCTTTATTCTTCTGATAAGTCTCTGTACTATCTACTTCAGCTGTTTTGCAGAGGTGCAGCTCAGGGTCACTAGAAGAAGCAGGGCAAGACCAATAATGACCTCACAGCTGTATTGTACAGGCTGCAAGGAAAGCAGAGAATTTGTATCCAAAATCCTGGAAAATTCACATAATGACTTAAAGTTCTAGTGCAAGCCTGCATTTTAAAAGACTGAAAAAAAATCCCTGCTTTGGCATATGACACTAAAACATTGAATTTCAGCATTTCTTCAAAGGCATTCACACATATAACGGGAAATAATTCTGTGCATATTTAGTGAGCATTTATAGCAAGAGTCATCACTTCTGTTCTCTGTATCATCACAATATTCATTACAATGAATTTTAGTCTAGACAGTTTTTTTTCCTCATGATTAAAAATGTTTATTCATAAAATAATTTAGTTTCACATTTGGGAACTTTGTATAATTCATTTGCATTAAATAACAGTTTTAGTGGCTTTAAAAAGAGACTACTTATTTTCTGTACCCATGTCTTACAATAGGACTTGAATATTTAGGTAGCTATCGTTTATAGCTGCTACCACCTTGGATTTCAGTGTAATTTATCAGGCTTTGTAAGAGTATTTCTGAAATACCTTCATTAAACAAACATTCCATTGTTAGATTAATCAGAGCTTTCATAATATTTCCACAGAATATTTATTTGAATTAGGACTGGTTTTAACTAAGGTAACTTCATGCTCAAGGACTGCAATAGTCATTTAATAAAACAACAAAATACTTGACTGCTTTTTCTCTGAGCTTAGACATTATTGCAGCTCCTGCTGACTAGATTAGAAGTGGTGTTAAAGAAAATTTAGATTAATGAAACAACATGCAAAGTCATGGGAGAATATATCAATAGAAAAACCACACAGTTATCACAAAATCTGTTCTTGTACTTGCCCATTAACACAGATTTATTGTCTTTAAACAAATGAATGCAAGTGTGCTTGACTCTATAGGCTTGGACCAAAGATTCTTGACATCAACAGGAAACTCTTGTGACTTCAAAGAGCTTTGCAGCAGAGTTTATATCATCTGTGAAACAAACCTCTCTTACAAAAAGATATTCAGCATTAGATCTTCTAATTTAGACTCCAGCTATTATCCTTCAAAACAGGGTTTTGTGCTAAAAGCAGATCTGATAATTAACTCAATTGGACACCTGACTGTTTCCAGAGTACTAATGGTCTCTGTCTGTTCAGAACAAGGCTTGAGTCCAGGAGATCCAGAGACAACCCTGTAACACTGCTGGCAGGTAGGGACACCAGGAATGAAGTCACAGCCTGTTCCCAATGGGAAGAAACACACCCTGTTGAAGAAATAAACATCCCTCAGAATAAGGGTGCTTTTGAAAAATTTAAATATACACTGGCAAAGGAAAGCTGGTTCGAAACAGCTTATACCTAAATTATTTGTAAGAAAGCTCACCACCCCAATTAAGGTTCTTTTTTAGGCCAAAGACAATGCTTTTATTAATCTGTAGCAACAGAACATGTTAATTATGGGAAAAAAAATCACACAGAGTCTATTTTCTTCATGGTGGAAAAAGCCCATTCTTTATTCACATAACTCCTTTTTATACAGTTTTACAGACATCATGTGTGACTCCAATTGGTCAGGAGCTTTCTGGCCAATTACTTCATTAGTTAATAACAAGTTGTTATCCTATATTAATTGGTCACTCAAACCCCCGGTGTGTGCAGGAAATGTTGTTTGTGAGAGATAGTTTTCATTTTTCTATCTGATGGTGTAAAAACAGTTTGTACAGGTGCTGGTTGTTTTTCACCCAGGAATAGATTGTTATGTTAATCAACTGCTCACACCAGGATTGCTTTCACATGGGAACTTGCAAAGTGCTAGCTTGCCTTAGAAGAAATAGCCAGACCAGGCCTGATCTTATGAGGCCTTTCTTTGTAATTTTTCTACTTTATTGCAACAGTTTATAGCCCTATTAGATTATTAGAAGTTTATTAGCCCTTATAGATTTGTCATGTGTCCTCTGCTGTCTCAGTGATCCAGGGCAATATGAAATGTTGCTGACAAATAAATTCTGACAGCCAGTGCTGTACAGTGATTCCAACCATCAATCCCAGATTTCCCACAAGCTCTGAGGTACAGCCAGCACTGGGCACCCATTTTTACTGACCTAAAGCAATAGACAGCCTTTTCTTACTCATTTTAATACTTACACAGGTTCAGATCACAGAACTCTGCAGTTCTGCTTTATTCAAGTGATTCTCTTTTTAGGAAAAATTGCCCTCCATGCCATGTAACTGCACTTCTTGGTGTGGCTGAGGAACTGGATTTGGGCTATAAATAGGATACAGTCATCCTGAATATTTTCCCAGCTAATGATCTGTGTTAAAATAAACCTACGTCTTCATCCATTAGCGCTCCTCTCTACAGAAGAAGGGAAATGCAATCAAAACAGAAAAGGAAAAAATTAGTCTTGGCTTCAGGGCATCATTGTTTTAGCTTGGAATGAAAATCAGGAAACTATCAACATTCTAGGACTGTAAATCACCTTAAATGGTGAGCAACATCATAGACTTGGGTGTCAATCTTGCTTCATATTTTTATTCCAAAGGCCGTATTTCCAGCAATTCACCTTTGAGTGCCTTAGGTGAAGTGTTCTCAAAGTGAAAGCATTTACCTTTGACCAGATGGAAATGCACACCCATTGCTGTCAGATTTCTCTCATCTTAAACACCACTGTGAAAAGATGGAAAGAGACTGTTCTCCATTCAAACTCTCCTATCCGCTTCCTTTTGGCTTTTTTAGTTAACCTTGAGGAAGAAAATTACTTAGCTTATTTTTTAGTAATTAATTATCTACAAGTATTACAGTGGCCTTTTTCTCCTCCTCCCCACACTAAAAAAAAAAAAAAAAGGATTAGTGCTGGAAATTGCTGTGTGCTTTATTTTTTCCAATGTACTCATTGTAAATCTTAAATTCATTGATCCCTTCTCCAAGCAGTGGCAAATTGTGATATATTTCTCTATTACTTCCCGTCACTTTTAGCTACAGATAAATATCTCAAGAGCTTGAAACTGATGGTCTTAAAAATCAGATGGGGATCTTTCTGCTAATGGCAGGGGTGTTTGCTCTCACAAAAAATCTCACAAAAACCTCTCACAAAAAAAAAAACTGGCTGAGACAGCCAGGTTTTGGCAAGAAGCTGCCATGTACCCACAGGCTGACTTCAGGAAACTTCTCATTCCAGCCATGTAGGACCCACTTGGAAGGTGCTGGTGGCAGCACCTGAGCTGAGACCAAGGCCCCTCCACAGCTGCTCCCCCACATCCACACCAGTTTTCCTCACCAGCTCAGCCCCAGGATTCCTATGGCAGAGTCTCAGATGTCCTAGTCCTCAAAATAATTTAATCTTGGAACAACTTAATAACAAAACCACAGCCTGAGCTGATGCCTTAGTGTTGGTCAGTGCTGGCTGATCCTGAAATGTCTGTTCTGCTGCCACTTTGTCCATCTGAGAGCTGCTCCTGCCTTTCCCTCTCTTCCAGCAGAGTATGGCACAATCCACAAATGGCAGTGCCCAGACAAATACCTGGGGAGCCTGGCCCCAAACTGCTCCACATCTGCCTTTATCCAGAAAGGAGAACAAGACACACTTGTTAGCACAGAGCAGAATCAAGCACATGATAGCAAAACCTCGTGTCCTGGACATGGGTAGCACAGGTTAGCCAGATTCATTCTGAGTCTGAAGTGAATTTTAAATTAGAGTGAGTGTATATGGATGAAAATCTCAAAGTCCAGCCTAGATCCAATGAAACTACACAGGCCTTGTTTTGAGTATCTTCCTGCAGCATTTTACAGAATAACATGTGTTGGATATAAGAATAACCTTGAAGGACTCACCAGGATCACCCAGTGCAGCCCCTGTCCCTGCAGACCCCCCAGCAATCCCCCCTGTCCATCCCTGGTGTCTGAACGCCCCTGTGGTGGCCTCGGGGCTGTGCCCATCCCCTGGGCAGCCTGGGCAGGGCCAGCACCTCTGGGGGAGCAGAACATTCCCTGATCTCCAGCCTGAGCCTGCCCTGCCCAGCTCCAACCACTCCCTGGGTGCTGAGCAGAGCTCAGTGCCTGCCCCTCCTCTTCCCCTCACAAGGAAGATGCAGCCCCTGCTGAGCTCTCCCTCACTCTTCTCCAGCTGAACAGATCAAGACCCCTCAGCCATTTCTCATTGAGCTTCCTCTCCAGACGTCTCCCCATCCTCATCCTCTTCCTCTTCTAAGCCAGCTGAAGATGTGGCAGTAGCTGATGGCTTCCTTGCCAGTTGCCCTCTGCGTTTTGTATTATTTAAGCACAGGCCTAAACTGGGGACTGTTCACAACAGCTGGGTGAAATCTGGCAAATTTGCATCCAATTCCTGCTGCAGGAGAAGCAGGGCTGGCAGGGAAGAGCAGGTGAGCAGGCTGCCAAAACCACTGATGGTAAAAGGATGACATGGACAGCAAACCTCCTCCTCTTCCTCACCAGAGACAAACACAAAGCTCAGGGACCAAAAGAAGGAGAATGCTCCCTCAGCAGAGGTTTGGCACCTTCAGACTTTTAAGCAGCTCCAAGTCTGCTTGCATGGAGTTGCTTCAGAGCCCAAGAGTTCTCAGGTGTGCAGGAGAAATGAATCAGGATTTCAGGAAACTGCTCTACAGTGGGCAGCGTGAAGGGCTGGCAAATGCTTTTACAAAGGCATTTTGTATTGATGCTACAGTTTCTCTCTGACATATTAATCCACACCCCAGCAAGTGAGAAATGAGACCTCAATTCCAGCTTGGATCATCTGGTCTGAGCTTCCACATGGATAAGAAGTGCTGTGATAGTTCTCTATAGCAGCTTAATTTCAAAATCGCTGAAGCCTGAAAGCCTCAAATGAGTTTTCCCTTTCTGAAACAGAAAATAAAACTTCAAGATTCAACTGCTGAAAAGTTTCCCTAGATCTCCTGGGAATCACAGTGCAGTTTTATACAGTAATAACAGCCATCATACCCATAATTCTTAATTAGAATAAAGCCTTAACCATATAATATCGAATATGTTTTATGTACAACATTTCTTACTGTTAATCTTAAAAAAATTATATTTAAAAATTACTCTATTACATACAGAGTAGTAAATGTCTTAAAGCACACACCACATTGATAGTAAATATTGAATTTGAGGGGTGGAGGAAAAATTTGAAGCAACTCTCCCCCTGATGAATTCAAAGACAAGTCATAACTAGAAACTGGAAGGTACCAACACTACCCAACAGCAAAAAAGTGATTGGCAAGGTCAGACTATGTCTAGAAGCAGCATTTAAACACTGGCTTTACTGAAACTTGAAAAAATTGCTAAGACAAGGGACAACAGGTTGTTAAGAAATTAAAAAAGACTTAAGTAGAAAAAGTGTCTCCTCACAGGGAGCATGAAAACAAAATTGATTCTGCAATTGACCCGAGATATTTGAATTGACAGAATTAAACCTAATGTGTCCTCAGGAAAATCATGTAGTATAGTTTTCCAATATTAGTGTATTGTCCAATTAGCCTTCTAAAGACGCATAGGTCACCATTTTACCCAAATGCTTTCCAAATATCTGGTTATCAAAGCCCCATTTATTTTAATTGCTCAACTATCCTAATTCCAACTGATTAGGAAAGAGTGTATAAAAACAAAAGAGTAGTTCTCTGTCAACAATTTATACTGAGGGGGTTTCCTCAGCCAGGTGTGTTTTTATTTTCAATCTTGATGGATTTCTTTTCCACATTTCAGAGTCAAAGCAAAATCCAAAGAAATTATTGCTGCACATCCTGCAGCAAGGGATTTCAGTGCTTAACAAGGTAAATGTTAAATTTTATCATATTTTAAATTAATTTATGCCTATCGATGAGGAGTGTTCAGATCTGTCCCCTCAGTCTGTCTGCATTGAGTCTGTACTTGAAAAAAGAAAATTAATCTCCTTTTTTTTTTTGAAGGTTACCAAACTTTGCATGTGTTTAAAAATCTGTTATGCTGTGCAAGAGTAGGTTCTAGAGTAGGCAAAATACAACATTTTTGACTTTAACAAAGGGCAACACCTGAACAAGGTGAAAGGGCTGATTTTCAGACTGATTTATGCTTTGGCCTTTAGTTTTGAGAAATTCCTGTTATGCCCTGAGTTGCCTGAAGATGGTACTGGCATCCCACAGACCTTCCTGCCAGCTCAAAGCAGCACAGCACAACTCCCAACACCTCATCTTGTCATCCTCTGAGCAGAGCTGAAACCAGCTCAGGCAGCTGCTCTGAATATTTTAATCCTGTTTCTTCTCTAATTTACAGTAATTTAAATATAAAATAATAAGTTCTTCATGGAGCATTATTGTGCAAATAGCATTTAACGAAGCTATTTTTCTGCAGCTCTAACTTAGCTTTCCAGAGTGAGCATTGCTACAGGTGGGAAAATAATGGGTGTTTTAGTTCTGTATCCAAACCTTCAAAAAATAAGGAATAGCTTGGTAGATTTTTAACAGGACTTGAGGATGGAAAAGGAGAGAGAAAATGGTGAGGGGAAAACCATCCCTGTCTTGGGGCAATGTGGAATGCATCACTTACCATAAAATAAACTATTTAATGCCAAAAAACTGCACAAAACCACTGAAAGATGTTGTTTTGAGGAAGAAATAAAGACATACTTAAATGAAAAGGATTATTTTTTCATACAGTATTTCACTTTGAAACAGATGATGAAACCACTTGCTTATTTCTGGAGAGGTTTACTAATTTATTTATAAAAACCCTAAATCCTTCTTATTTAGGAACAGGAAAACTGAGAGGAGTGATGAAGATCACTGGATATATATATATTATATATATGTATGATGCAGGTTATATATAAGTTATGGATAAAAGACATAACTTAGAGTCAGCTGATGTCACTGAGCTAAAATGGCTTTGAATTTCCATTTTTCAGCTTTCATCTTTTCAATCTTTATATGAAATTGAGAATTTTAACCTTTATTTTGTTATATAGTTGGTTGATATGACAACAAAATATGGGCTTGTTTTACGGCAAAAGAAATACACACAAAAAAATCCTGAATGTCTTAATCTTCTAATAATGAAATGTAAAGTATTTTTGTTTAAACTAAAAAAAGAAAAAGATTAGTCCATGCCAGGCAGCATCCTGGAGTCTAAAGGGAAATCTCTTTTTAATGCTACTTGGAGACAAATGATTCAAGGCCTTCAGTGACAGACTGTGTTCACCTTGTGCTGAAAACTGAGAGTGTGAGGCAATGTTCTAATGTCTGCTCAAATGCCTGAACAGATTTGTTTGAATCAAGATGCTTTTTGTGCTGTAAAATGACACATTTTTTGGTATCAAAGATGATTTTGTTCATACATGATGCTGAATAGAAAAGCCAAACAAACTGACAATCCAGCATATTAAGGAATGGGGCAGAGAAGGCAAAATTTTTCCACATTTTAAAAGTTTCTACTCTGGTAGAAATGAAAATTCACCTTGTAAAGAACAACTGGATTAGAACAGAGAGAAGACTTGACTAATCTGATCTGAAACACCTAGGGAAAAAAACCCTAAAAAGTAAAGTTGATTCTATGAATTACTATCTTCACTGACTTCAGAGACTTCACTGGACACTGAATAGCTCATTTACATAATGGCTAGAATTTTCTAACAAAAAGCCAAAAATACACCAAAAATTTTCACAAGGCTTCATAGATGTATGGAACATTTCCTTGCAAAGACTGGACAAAGGGGAATGGCTCCCAGTGCCAGAGGGCAGGGCTAGATGGGATGTTGGGAATGAGGAATTGTTCCCTGGCAGGGTGGGCAGGCCCTGGCACAGGTGCCCAGAGCAGCTGTGGCTGCCCCTGGATCCCTGGCAGTGCCCAAGGCCAGGTTGGACACTGGGGCTGGAGCAGCCTGGGACAGTGGAAGGTGTCCCTGCCATGGCAGGGGTGGCACTGGATGGGTTTTAAGGTCCTCTTCAATCCAAACCAGTATGGGATTCCATGATTGTCTGAAGTACTGAGAGAGCAGTTGTAGAATCTAAATATGGATCTTCCAAACTAGGAGTAAAACATAACCAGTAAGCCTTTAAGGGTTTATTTTTGAGTACCATCACACAGAAACACATATAAAGCTTTCCCCTTCTGAGGCAACCCCACACACCAGAAATAAAACCCATATAATTAATTGGGCTCCCCAAGAAATTTGGAAGAAATTATTGGTCAAAATTATATTATTTCTCCCAGGTCAGTGGTGAGACATACCACCATAAAAACCAGACAGAAAACAGACCTTGACCTTTCCCCTAACCCAGCTCTCTGCATCAATTTCCACTTCAGCTCTCTTTTCATAAAGATTAAACAAAAGAACTGGATGGCAACTGCATCTGCTGCCAAACTTGGAGCCAACACAAGTGTGAGATTACCCCTTAGCTACTGAATAATTAACATCCTTCCCTTCTTTGATCATACCAAAGATCTGAGGGATTTCATGCTTCTGTGGTGGTAAATTTCTGGAGTTTTGTCTGTATTCTCTATTTTCCAGTTCTTCTGTGTTGCTGAAGGAAGCAAAGCTTTTCCATTCAAAGGAAGGACAATGCAAAAATGGCAACATCATGGTTTCACTTGCAGCTATATAAGTTTTGAGTACCCAAGTAGGATCCTGAATATTAAACTTTTTTTTGAAAAATGTTCTTTTGGACCAATTATTAATTGCCCAGACTGAATAATCTTTCTAATGATCTTCTTCTTTTTTTTTTTTTAATTGGAAGAATCATTTTACCACAAGAATCTTCCATCTTTTCTTTATTTTATGTGACCTGAACTCTGTTCTTCAGCAGAGAGCACATTTTCTCTATCACTTCCCTATTTTCTTCTTCTCTGTGAAATTATATCTTCTGATTATATTTTTGTTTGCTTCCATCTCCTTTGAAATTTGAATTCTTGGTCACTGAGATTGTTGTGATGTAGCTTCAGCTCAGCTTCACTTCATATTTTTCTGAAAGACAGGTAACAGAATATAATGGGTCAGTGTGAACCACAAAGATTATTAGCTGTTCTTTGCAACATGTGCCCAAAAAGTCTTCTCAAAAGACTTGTTTGTTTAAAAGATGATTTCAGAGGTTTTGTTATTGCTGCATGCATTTCCCTTCATAGGGATTTCATCTTTTCAGACCACGTGTGCTTTAAATGGATTCATTCAGAAAGCATTTCTCTGAGTTATTGATGGCTCTAAATTAACACTATAATAACAGAAATAGCTCTGACCTCCTGTGCTTTTGTGATTTGTCTGGAGTCTCTCCACAGAGGACAGCAGAGAAAGGAGAGCTCTGTTCTTGTTACATTACAAGGACATCCTTCCCTTCCCTTCCCTTCCCTTCCCTTCCCTTCCCTTCCCTTCCCTTCCCTTCCCTTCCCTTCCCTTCCCTTCCCTTCCCACAACACTTCCCAACACTTCATTTGTTGGATTCCCTTTGGCACTGGGAGTTGCTCCCTCCACAGCTCTTACACACAACCACACCAGTACACATCTGTCCTGTTTAGGATTTTGGTGACAGGAAGAAATTGTGACTTTGCAGGGGCAAAGCACAATGCAAGGCTCGGGTGAATGGATGCAGCAGGACACTGTGCACTCAATACAATTAATGACATTGCAGGGTCAGAGCACTGATGGAGGCTGAGAGCCAGAACAAGGAGATTCTGAGATCTGCTCTCAAGGAACTGCTGGAGAAGAACACAGATAATTGACATAATTCTTACTTTCTGACCACATTTAAGCTGTGTGATGCTCTTACTAAGCTCCGACTTTTGCCTGTTCCTTATTTCTTCAGTGAAAGAAGGTGATGAATTCCTTCTTCAGTAAAGCAGGGCAGTCCACGGGTTCCGAGCAAGGCCCAACAGACTTGTGCAGAAGCCTCAAGGCTGGACAAGCCCTCCAAGGCCATGAAGCCCCAGCTGTGCCCAATGCCCACCCTGTCCCCAGCCCAGAGCTCTGAGTGCCACCTCCAGCCCTTTCTGGGACACCTCCAGGGATGGGAACTCCAGACCTCCCTGGGCAGCACCTGCCAAGGCCTGAGCACCTTTTCAGTGAAAAAGGAAGTGTGAAGCCTCTCACAACAAAGCATGTACATTTTCCCAGCTCTCAAATTTCTTAAACTGTTAAATCTGTCTTGTCTTGACTGATTTCAGACCTATTCCCTAACATTCATTTCTATTCCCTGCAATTTCATAGGTGCTTAGTGATTCCCAGTTTCTAACTTCATGATGGGCACCATGGCATTGAAAGGTTTTGTGTGCACATTTCTTGCTGTGCTGGAAGTCCAGCACAATTTGCACCTGCTTGTACAGTTGGCTGAGCAAAGAAATCTACTCTCTGTTCTCTTACCTGGAAACCAAAGCCAACCACTCGGACATGCAAGACAACTCTAAACAAAAGTTTTGGAATTTCATATCTCCCTAGAAATGCATCCCAACAATTATCCATGGAAGCCAGACTGTAAATGGCTTTAATTCCTGATTTCAGCCAAGTCAACAGAAGCATTTCTCAGTGATTTTTATTTTGTGTGTAAATAGGCAGTTAATTGGCAGCCAGGTTTGTATTTCAGTATTCTTACTGACATACTGAAAATATCCAAGACTACAAGATTCCTCTCCATGTTTTTTTAAGACAATGTAGTTTATTTACATGGTTGAAGTAATGTAGCTGCATCCAGGGATGCATTCCAAAAATTCTGCAATTACCAAAAATTGTTTAAAAGAAAGCTATAGTCCACATTTCCTTTAATTTATTACTAAAAATAACAGTAATGTTTTCACTTACAGCAGTGCAGAATTTTTGTAGCTTTCATTTTTAAGCTCATCCAGCTCTCACTCTTTACCTTTGTATGTGTTGCATAGTAATATTATTATTCTTGGCTCCATTTATAGCTTCATGAAAACTATACAACCTATTTTAGTATTCTTTAGTCCTTAACAAGAGAGACTGGGAATTGAGGAGTAATCACTAATGGTTATCTGCCTTTCCTATTTAAAAACAATAATGATGTTCACTCATCCTGAACAAGGACTTTAATTAATCATTGTAGTAATGCAGACAGAAGTCCCAGTGTTACTATCACTGACACATAACAGTAAGTCCTGCTTCAGTGCTTTTATTCTGTAAAATAAATCTTTGCATCAAGACCCAATAATTTAGTAAAATTAAAATATAGCCCCATTCTAGCTCTTACAAAATTTTCAAGCAGGTGTATTATTTTTAGGCAGGTATTGCTGTTGTCCTGTGAGACCTGACAACTACACTATTTAAAGGATATGTTTTCAGGCAGTGAATAAAGAAATATATTTTTATATGTATTCTGTCTATATATTTTCCTTATATAACTATATTAAATTATTATAATAAGTGACAAATTTCTCCTTCTTGAAGTATTTTCACTCCATTTTGCAAGGTATATCTAAATTCCACAAAGTGTAGCTTAACCTCCAGGTTTATTCCTTTGTGTTTAAGATGACCCTGTTTCAATGGGCATGGGAAGAACCCAACTTTGTGCATTACCTGCCAGACTGGCACCCTGATTGACTGAACTACAACCTTCCCCTTCTATTTAGATATGGCTACTACTAGCTAATAGCCTAGTTAGATTAAAAGCTACCCAGTGCATCTTTTTCCATGTGAATTGTTCAAATGCAATGACCAATTCAATTCTTAAGGGAAGCACACAGCTATTTATGCTGCTGCCTCGGAGTTCCCATCACAGTGGCCATGCACACATCTCCTTCTTCTGTCACATTCCAGAACATTCCCCCAGGCTGGGAATGCTGCACAAGGAAGTGATGTGCAGCTGAATTCTCTGGAGAGAAGGAATCAGTTGTGCAGGAACTTAATGAACTCCAGTTTCTAAGGAAGACAGGGAAAACCAGCAGGAAATGCATTTCTGCAGCAGCCTGAAATGGAAAGTGCCACATTTCATATGCACTCTGCCCTACACAGTGCCATACTCTGAAGGCAATGAATTACAGACTGTTACTGGGCTGTTTTGACACCTCTTTAGCTGGACTCCACACATATTTATTTCTACAGGATTTGATACGTTTTTTTTTTCCTCAAGCCTTGCCACATCTACTCAAGGAAAAATTTGGCTAGTTTCAACTTCGCTTTCCATCCTAGATTTTCCACAGTTCTGATCCTGCCAATAGAAGAGTGAGTTAGCATGGCACAGAGATGAAAGTGTTACAATGAAAATGAAAAATAAAAGAAAAAGTAAATGAAAGAAAATTAAATTAAATGAAATTAAATAAGAAAAAATAGGAAAGAGAAAAGAAAAGAAAAGAAAAGA
>QUSF01000059.1:107513-196489 GCA_003676055.1 Chloebia gouldiae
TTTGGACGTTATCAACACCCTGAAGAGAAATGGGAAAGGATAAACTACAATTTAAAATTTTATGGCACTTTTATTTCACATCAAAATTGAAAGTTTTGCATAGCATTTGTGGTTTAGTCCCACAGGTTTCTAAAATCAAAGGAATAAATTTCAAGTCCAACATTATTCATAGAAAGAATTATTTACATAAATATCTCTCAGCAAATGTCACTTTATATCTATTGAAATGACAAGACTATTAATTCCCATAGCAGTTCTAAGCTTTTTCATAGACAGATCCCCTGGAGGAGGTGGACAAAGACAAAGGGCAAACATCCAAAAATTCCTGAGATGCCAAGTGCACTTGAGCGGCTCATCACAACAGAGGCATAGTGGCCTAACTGTAGAAGCAAAAAGAATTCTAAAATTCCTGTTCACATCCAGTCAAGACATACATCTACATTTTCATTTTTATTCATTTTAAAATCTTTACCTATTTGTAAGCAAAAATAATAGTGTATGTGAATGAAAATGTCTGGAAGGAAAGAAAACAGTAACTGAAGCTGCCTTTAATCAGCAGCACTCAGGAATAAAAGAGCTGCCAGAAAGCTATTTCAGTGCACTGGAGTTACCAGTCCAGCCTGATGCCTGAATGCCTCTGGCAATGCTGTTTTGACACAATGGTAATGTCTGCAACTTGTTAGCAAGGGTTGTATGAAATCATCTTGTCACCAATTCCTGCTTTTATCAAGTTAACGTTAACAAATGCACCACTTCAAATAGAAAATATATTTTTCCACAGAGTAAGTCCAGATGCAACATCTTTGAAATCTAATTTTCCTGTCTATGTGTAGCTTATGTGTAGAAGACAGAAGAAAAGATAAGCACCTTTTTTTAAATAAAAAAATAAAATTGAAAAATGAAATAATTTTTCACCTCCAAACTTTAAAAACACCACCTTTTAAATAATGTTGATCTTACCCAAAATGAGAAAGAAAAGCTGGTGGGTGGTACAAGATTTAATATCAAAAGGAAGCTATCTACAAGAAACAACATTTTAAGAGTTTACATGTGGTACTGTCAGTCATGCTTTGAAATTTGGCACCTTTAATACTTTAGGGTTGCAAAATCAATTAAAATAAAACAATTAGGTGTAATAGTGGAGCCAAAGGATGTGTATGAAGGATGGCACAAAACTCCCATGTGGCAGCAGTAGATGGATTGATGGTGTGACACAGTTATCAGGGAAAACCTGGAAATTGGAAAACTCTGGAAAAACTGGAATTGCCACAGAGGAGGAGCCCTGACTTCCTACAGGAGCACAAACTGTAGCACAGTCTCCTGAATGAACACGTATCCACGTGTCCTAAAGTCTGTGAACACTAGGACAAGAACAAACCATAATATTTGATTTTATCTAAGCCCTTTTATTACACAAAAGTTCAGTAAAAATGCCTAGAAGTGTTTCAGCAGTTTCTAATTAAAATATTTAAAAACTATCCTGACATAAGCCTCTGCCTTACCTTCACTAAAATAAACATAATTTCAGTAATCATAGTAGATTAAATCCTGTGTCTAAGATGTTTTTCCACACCTAAATTTAAGCTGTTAACAAGTAACCTGATAAGACACTGATGACTTTTTTTCCAACCATTGTTAACTTTCTTAAACTAAATTATGCTATTTTTGGCCAGTTTGGCAGAAATTGATTGTGGTTCATCTCTCAGGGATATCAGTCTCTTGGGCAGAGCAACCCCAAACTGGGAAGGGATGAGTGGATGCACAGCCACATTCCAGTAAAATTTATGGATAGAGAGAGCTGCTGTATCTCCTGGCTCTGAACTCAAGGTATTTGGGTCAAGCTTGAGCTTCTTAAACTTTCAGAAAACTGGGAAAGTTACCGTAGCTCTCAGAGGAATGGGCCTTCCTGTGTTCTTCTGGGTGAATAAACAATACTATTGTTTTGAACAGCTACTTTGAGTCACTTGAATTAGCAGGAGCTCCCAAAGGAAATTTTCCTACTCGTGGTGAATTCAGTTGGGATTGCTCTATAAGCACAGGTTTAAAAGAGGAGATTGTGAGAACAGGATTTAGCCTGAAAATGATTAATCCCAGTGTTGTAGCCTGTGACTAGGAGGGGAGGCAGCAAATGTTCCTGTACTGAAGTGTTTGAAAAAACCTGCAAAATGCTTCTTGAGTACTTGTGTTCCTCACCCAGGAGGAGCATTTGTTAAAGCTTTACAATTCAGAATGGGATTTTACACTTTCGTAAATGATCAGCTTTGCCAGCCAGACCTCTTTAATCAGAACCTTAATTCTGAAGAACACTCACCTCCACTGGTCACAGGTGAAGGCCACCAAATACTGAGCTAAATCTGTTGGTATTTGAATTCTTCCTCTTCTCTTTCAAAAATAAAGAACTATCTCCTTGAATGAATACAAGGGCACTGTAAAATGCACAGGGTGCCCAGAGCAGCTGTGGCTGTCCCTGGATCCCTGGCAGTGTCCAGCCAGGTTAGACATTGGGGTTTGGAGCACCCTGGGATTGTGGAAGGTGTTCCTGCCCATGGTAGTGGGGTAGGACTAGATGGGTTTTAAGGTCTCTTCAAACCCAAACCATTTTATGATTCTATGATAATCCTATGAAGATACTTGTAGTATGAAAGCAAACCAGTGAGAGACTCCAAGTCAGAACTACAATTTAGTAGGAAAATTAAAATAAATGCAATAGCATAAAACCACTGCCAAAGTCAGAATCTAACCTGACACCTTCTGCTGGGTAAAAAATGTTGCTGGAATGTGGCTGTGCATCCATTCATCCCTTCCCAGTTTGGGGTTGCTCTGCTCAAGAGACTGATATCCCTGAGAGATGAACCACAATCAATTTCTGCCACACCACAGGGTGGTGGCAGCAGCCCCATGCCAGGGTGGCTCAGCCCTCCTGCAGTGCCAGCTGTGCTTCTGCTGGAGCAGGGATCCTGCACAAGGGGGGAGTTTTCCTCTGGAGCTCCAGGGCTGGTGGAGATGGGCCTGGGCTTTCTCTGGGAATGCAGTGGGGAAGAAAGCTGCTCCTCTGGGAATGCAGTGGGGAAGAAAGCTTCTCCTCTGGGAATGCAGTGGGCAAAGGCTGCTGTGGGGTTCCCAGGTCAGATTGTATCCAGGTAGGAATGCTTGGGTCCTCCCCTGGGCAGAGCATCTCCCCATGGGATGATGGAATTTTCTCAGCCATGCAGGGACACTCACTGGCCATGAACAGAAGAGATCTCCTGGAGGGAGGATGGATCATGGAGGAGACAAAGAACACTGCCCCACCTAGTTTTAATAGCTGGTGATAGAATACACACTTTTGGTTACATCTTGTATAGCGACATAAGACAATACTGTGCCCCACAGCTGAGCTGCATAATTGATTTCATTTCAAGAACTAACTAAAATATCGTAATGGATTTTCTTCTTTGAAATCCATCAGCTACCACAGGACAGTATAGATGGGCAAAATTCATGCCTCAGCTGGAACAGTTCATGATAGTTCTGCAAGACTGACAGGTTATCTTGATCACTGGAGAGTCAGTAAAATTCTTTAGGTTTTATATAATGGTAAAGGTACTAAACCCTTTGGATCTCTAGTAAATACACAATCCCACATTTTGACCTTTTTTGCCTGAGATTTATAGCAAAGGCCACATTGCTTACCTTAAAAACTCCCATGCTGCAAAAAGAAGCCAAAGCACATAAAGTGTGAGTTGGTGGGTTCCCTCCACCTTCAGCAGGAACACAAACACATCCCTCATACTTCAGTCAGTTCCATCTTCATCTGGCTCCTTAAAATTCCACATTCCTTAATCCCACCATTGCTCACTTCCTGCTGATACCAGCATAAACCAACTTGAACTGAGCAAGGTGGGAAAACTAAAGGGAAAACTGACCTCAAAATCATGATCTGAAAAGGGGTTCGTTTAATAAGGAACTTATTCAGGAACTCCACTGATGCAATCTAGTCCATGTCTAGCTATACTTTAATTAAATAAATTAGCTTTATTTAGGGTGAGAATGGGATTCCTAAGGATCCTCAGCACTACAAGACATTAATGACAGAACAAGTCTAAGTGTTGATTCACATACATTACAAATTCAGCTCCTTAAATCTGTATCTGTATAGAGGAAACTATTTTTATTTACATAATTATAAACAACATACAAGGAGAGAAAATTGATTGAAATAAAGAGGGGTTTTTCACATTATAAATCATTGTCTATTATGCTTTTTTTTTTCCCCATAAATAAAATCAAGCCCAAAATTTGACCAAACACAAAATATTTAATTGAATAGACAAAATAGTCTGCCTAGAAGCACACACCATTGGGATACTCTGTGTGTCACCTTTGACTATGCAGAAAATCCATATTTTTTCAGTTTTATAAAAGAAATAGACATTGCTCATACTGTTAACATGTTCTGGAATAAGGGTTTACAAAAGCTAACATTAGTATTCGTGTGACATAAGAAGTTACCAATTTGCCCTGGGTGAGAGATGCTTAGAATATGATCCTTCTGGTCCTTCTTCTTTTTAATAAACAAAATATTTTATTCATGGAAAAAGATGAAAAGACTGAATGTTTTGCTTGGATTTTGAAATTTGAACGAATGACAAGTCTCTTAACACCAGCCAATGAAATATCAGATTGCATCTAAAAAGCTTTAAAGAGTTTATTAATCTAAAACAAAGGACAGAGGAAAAACTCAGAAGCACTCACTATATTTTGAAACAAAAAAATAATTACTTATGCAACTTACAGTTGCTCAAAACATGAAATGGGATATTTCCCAGGAATTTCCATTGGTGTTGGAGCAGTCTGCAGTTCCTTTCATCACAAAAAAAAAAAAAAGTTGAATAACATTAAAAGAAGTAATATAATAAAATCTTATGCTAAAGTCAACATTTTTACTTGCTAAGCAATATTTATTCTATCTGGTTAATTTTGAGAAGTTTGGAACTAGAAATTCCTCTTCTCCTCCCCTCTTCTGCAAATCCTTTAAAAAATTTTGAAAACAGTCCGGAGTGTTTTCATTAACAAAGGGAAGTCAAAAGAATGTCAGGACAATCTCCAACGAAAGTTTAGTAAATGTTTCTCCATTTTAAACAATAAATATTGATTATTTAACAGCAAGGCTTACAGATGCTGAAATGGCAAAACCACTGTTGTTAGCAAATCAACACAGTTGGAACTGTCTACACTGAGTATAAGAAATTAAAGTGCAGTAATCTTGGGAATTATTTTACTTCTCTAAGTAAAATGCCTTAGCCTACATTATTGTACTTTTAATTATTTCATGATCACCAAATTCACTTTGTACTGATGGGCTTCAGCCAAGGATTGTTTCCAAACAAACCTGAAGTTTAAAAAAAATTGTAAAACGTCATAGGGGATACAGCCAGGTGGAATCTGGGCTCTTCCCAGGGAACAAGAGGCAGGACAAAAGGAAACAGGCTCAGGTTATGCCAGGGCAAGTTCAGATTGGACATCACAAAGAATTTCTCCATGGGAAAGGTTGTTATTGAAATGCTTCTCATCAATATTTGTTCTAAAAAGAAAGGGGTTGAAGGAAAAATTGTGACATTGTGTTGGCTCTTGGTTTGTATTTATTGATTTAAAAATCCATTTAACCTTAACTTGTTCAGTGCCTCATTATGCCCAAGGAACATGACCAAACCAGTGCTGAACAGCTTCTGAGTAGGAGCCTGATTGATTTCAAATCCCAGTCATTTAACTCCAAACCAAAAAGAGCATTGGACTGCAAAGCAACGAACATGCTTCAATCACAAGTGTTGATATGAATCTGGCCACGTGGGGAAAGCCACCCAAGGGCACAAGAAGAAAAAAGAACAAAGCAAACAGAGATGTGAGCAGACAGGAGCTGTTCATTATGGTTACACAGTAATTGAAACAAAGTGTGTTTCAACAAAAGTCAAAATGTCTTTAAAATAAAAAAAGGTGTGGAAACTGAATTTAAAGCTGTTAAGTGCATCTTCATCTGTTCTGTGAGTTTTAGAGACTCCAAAAAGTGTTTGCAGTCTGCCCAAAGGCTGAGGAAGTTCTTGAATATGACATTTTGAAAAGACAAATTTTCTGCAAAATAGATTGGAACAAGCCTCCCCATAAACAACATGAATACCTTTCAAATGAAAGTCATACCTCTAATGTCTTCTCAGCATTCACAGGAACTGCCTGTAACTCTGCAAATAATTTTATCCCATGGTCAGGCAAGTGGAAGCAATTATCCTTTCAATCTTAGATACAGGACACATATACATTATATACATTTTCTGATGAGGTGAGAATGGACTTTAACCTGAAAACAAGATCATTAAGAAAGTCTCTAGGCTAAGTTCAATTAATCCTGAAAATATAATGAGAAGAATAAAATAGCAATGGGAAAAGTAATATAATAACAACAAGAAACTCATAATTCTCAAAACAATTACTGTAATATTCTTTTACCATAGGAATAGTACAAATTGGAAGTGAGGAATACTTCAGCACATAAAAACTTGGTGTAGCATCTCCACAGAGACAAGAAGTAATTCACAAACAAAGTTATTAAGCATCAGACTGAAGCAGACAGAAACACAGGGTGAGGATTCCCAGCATGGATCATGGTAACAACAGTCTGGGGAAACTCACAATTGACACCTCTGGACATAACTTACTTCAGTATTACACATAATAATGCCAATTAATAATGCTAATAATGATGCACTCGGCTTGCAAATAAGAATGACCTGCAAACCCTACATTTGAAAACAGCCCTGCTAAAGTCCAGCTGAGTAGTTTCAAACACATTTTTTTCTAATCTTCTGTGGTGAGAACCTGTGTCTTACCCAGTAAAACAGATTAATACAATGTTTTCTGATTTTGAGAAAGACTTTCATTACATCTGCTTCCTTTTGATCTTTTTTTAGAGCCTAACACTAATGATGAGAATTTGATTTCCTGTGTTTATAATAAAGCTGGCATTAGCTATATGTTCTTAATTAAAGCTTTAAGATGTTTTAGACAAGGACATGACTAGATTTAAAAGTACCAAAGTATTCTTCAAAAAAGTTTCAGCATTTTGCACTTTGCTTGCAGTGTATGAACACAGAGATTTCACAGACAATGGAGCCAAAGCTGAAGACATCACAAATAGGAGCAGCATTCTAAAAGCCCACAGAGGAATAGGAAGAATGGATAATTTCTCAAAAACTGAGGTTCAGCAGAGAATGAAGTTCAGTTTCAAAATATCCTGCTGCAGGAATCTTTTCAACTTCCCACAGTCCACATGGGTTTTCACCTCTTCGTCTGATCCCGGTGCTCAACAGCAGAGCTGGGCACTGGCGCATTGAGAATCCCATTTACTGAATTAAAAGTGCCATTATTTCACCTTTCCATCTCGAGTCAGCTGATTCATGAATAGCATAAAAGCTCAGGCCTGATACTGGACACTGAGGTAATTATTCATTTGTCTCTTATTATTGACTAAAGCTGTGAAATCTGTGTAATAAAGGATTTAAAAGATGCAAATGAACCTTAATATCCACTCCTTCACCGGTCTGAATTTATTTGCACGTGACAAGGAGCTGAGGGGGCAGTGAAACCTGGACAAGCTCCAGAAGTGGGAATTCCCTGGGAATCTGCTGAGGTGGGACAAGGCCGAGAGCTGGGGCTGCGCCGGGCCAGGGCAGCCCCCGGATCCACCCGGGCTGGGCTGAGCAGCCGGAGCAGCCCTGGGAGAGCCCCGGGGGAGCCGCGGGGCAGAGCCGGCCCTGCCCGGCCCCGGGAGCTGCGCCCCAAACCCGCCCCGGGCTGGGCCGGCGGGGGCACCTGGGGGGACCCTGCCCCTCTGCCCCTCAGGGGAGCCCCACCTGCAGAGCTGCCCCAGCCGGGCCGGCACAGGAGGGACCTGGAGCTGCTGAGAGAGCCCAGAGGAGGCTCCAGGAGGAGCAGAGGATGGAGCAGCTCTGCTGGCAGGAAAGGCTGGCACAGCTGGCATCGCTCACCTGCACAGGAGGAGCTTTGGGCTGAGCTCAGGGTGGCCTTGCAGGGCCTGAAGGAGCTGCAGGAAAGATGGAGAGAGACAATTGCCAAGGGCTGGAGGGACAGGGCACAGGGAATGGCTCCCAGTGCCATGGATGGGATACTGGGAATGAGGAATTGTTCCCTGGCAGGGTGGGCAGGCCCTGTGTTGTGTCATGTTGCAGCAGAGTTCATCGTGTCCAGAGAGACTGCAGCTGCTGGTGCTGGGCATGGGAACAAAATGAGTCTTCATTTTATAAAGACCAAGAAGCCATTTATTACCTCATGTGGAGGGAGATGAAGACAAAAGACAGGGTAAAGGCAGAGTCCTGGGTTTTTGTAGAGTATCGCAGGGGTGGGTGGAGTTTAGGGTTTGGGTCAAGGGAGGCGTTATTAGCAACACAAGGAGGGTAAATTCAAATTTTCACCTCTTTGGAATGGGAGCACTCCACAGCCCTGGCACAGGTGCCCAGAGCAGCTGTGGGTGCCCCTGAATCCCTGGCAGTGCCCAAGGCCAGGCTGGACACTGGGGCTGGAGCAGCCTGGGACAGTGGAAGGTGTCCCTGACATGGCAGGGGTGGCGCTGGATGGCCTTTAAGGTCTGTTCCAGCACAAGTCACTTTATGATTCTAGTATTTCCTTTTTGAAATTATTTTCATTTATCATGTACTTGCCTTGATCCGTGGTTAAGCTGCCAGTAAAAATTGACATTTGGTGGAGGAAAGGAAACAAGTCCTCTAGGTAAATTAACAAGTTGTTATATTCCTTCTTGCATCTTGAATTATTTTTTAATCCTCTCTCCAAAGCTGGCAGAAAATGCTTTAACAGCTCATTAGCTCAGCATTCTGAGGACTAAACTGCCTTCCTAGCCCTTAAATTTTTCAGCACATTCTGTGTCAAAAGACAATAAGAAAGAGGCTATAAATATATTGCATAAATGAAAGTTTATATCTGAGAAGAGTAGCTATGTTCATTAAACTTATGATTATCAAGCAAAATTCAGGAAATCCTCTCCCTTTGTCTGGCTGCATTCTATTTCTCTTTGGAATAACTTGTGTGACTTCCACATTCATTATTTGCACTTTGTTACTGTGAACAGCATTAATGGGTCCTCCAGGGAAATGTGATAAATAACATAAGACATACCTCTCTAAAATAAATGTTGGTGAACACAACAAATTGTTTTAAGCTACTAGCAACCAAAATATAATTACTTCATTTTTTGTAACCCCTAAGAAGAGCCCCCTTGGTTGTTATTACACACAATTAGGCATTTATGGGTAATTTGGGATTTATGAGCTTCAGTGCATGGAATCGGCCCCCTCCATATGCTTCTTCCATATCTCTAAATTACTGTAGGTTGCCATGGTATTTTTTTTCCCTTCACATCATCACATTTTGCACCAGATTCCAGATTTCTCCCAGTGAAATAAGGCAGCTGGTTATCCTTCTTCAGTTTTGTTGGGCAAGGATTTGCTTCACTTCCTGCATTGTGCTCAGTGACAAAACACAGGGAGACACTCAAGAGGTAAATGTGAAATATGACATTTGAATATTCCAATGCCAAGTTCTTTTCTTTCATGTTTTCAGTCATTCCAATTGCTTTAAATACCCCTTCATGGAATAAATAAGGGAGAAATTATTCTGTGGTAGTAATGAGGTCACTGAAAGGGTTTTAAAAACTGTGATCCCATATTCTTTGGTGAAATGAAATTTATGAGATGATATATACAAAACATATTTTTAATACATATATAAATTGCCCATAAATATGACAGATAAACAGGGTCTTTTCAAGCAAGAGGTTTCAAATTAATTTAATTTTGTAAGAGGCATCCAAAGGGAAGATTGTCATTCAGTTGAAATATGTGTGATGAACTGGAACACACCTTGATTTCCAGACAAATACATATCCTCATTCTTATAATTTTACTGTATTTTAAAGATAGTAAAACTTAATTTGTTCTTAACAACTCTATCTGCAGAGTTCCACTGCCTTTGACAGAGCCATCCCAACTTCCCACCAGCACAAATGAAAGGACAAGGCAGCTTAGGGACTTTTAACACTTTAATCTTGAAGGTCTTATACAGTCAACTGCACATTGGCTCTACCCAGTAACCACACAGTCAGTAGGGAAACAGGTCATTTTCAATTTATTTACACATGAAAGGAGTCAGACTTGCTGGTTTAGGCACAGCTCTGTTTTCATGAGGATATCATGTCTGTGCTCAGATGAGCTATTTCTTTTTCATGACACAGATATCAAGAATAATTCTTTTGCGAAGACCTAAAAGACAGGAATATACTAAAATAAGGCAACGCTTTCCAGGAAATGTATTTATTGATTCAAGCACAAAATTTATCTTCTCTTAAATCTGTGTCAAAACATAGAACCAGTCACAGAATTCGACTGAAAACAAAGAGTTAGCACACACCTCCAACTGCAAAGAATGAGAAATTCTCTCTTGGCCTGTCCTTGGAAATACACACACAGATTTTTAAAATTTAATTGTTTTATACAAGGACAATGAGAAACTAAGCCTGCATCACATCTGCAAACTTCTGATTTCAAATGTTTGGTTTTAACTTCATGAATATTTTTCATTTTCAAGCCCTTTGCATCTTTGTGTTTTCTTTATTTTAGATCTCTTAGATGACAGAAAACTGAAATTTCAGAGTAAATTATCTATTAGTCTTCTAAATACAACAGGTATGTGAGATCTGAATTGCAAAAATAGTTATGCAGAACTTATAAATAATGCTAGACTACAAAGTCCAGAGTATAATGCTACTAAAATATAGGGTTTTTTTGGTTTATGGCAATCTAGAATTGTGTTCTTAGTGATTAATTGAGGGTAAAATCAATTTGCATTAGAAACGCCTCTTTGTAATTGAATATTTTCCATGAAGAAGCTCTGAATTAAAACTACCAAAGTCCTGGCTTGATTTTTCTATGTGCTTGGTGACCTTCTCTGGGACTGAAGGTAGACAACATATCATGGCAGAAGGTGAACATCTCTATCAAAGTTGTAAAATCCCCCTTTTCCCCTTGGATTTCTAGCTGAGGGGTACTGAGAGACTGCAAAAGCCATAGGGCACAAAATTAATTGTGCAAAAACTTGAAACCTGCAAAATTTATACTCTGTCTTTTCTGGACAAGAAAAAGAGAAAAAGTAGCCTTTTATTTTATTTTAAATTAAGGAACATTGGCAATGCAAGTTTCAGTGATATGTAAAGATCTAATCCCTCTCAGCCCTAAATCTATACTTCACTTAATTAAACAACAGTGAGTTCATTTACACTGATATTCTCCTGTCCAGTTTGACTCAGATGTACTGAACCAAAATCCCACATTTTAGTCTGAAGTTGCAATCTCAGGGCTCATCTTCCCAGGTGGAATCCTTGCTTCCCAAAATGCCAAGGAATTTTAAATAATGCAAAAACCTGAAGCATTTGGGAACAGCAGTGAAAGTTTAGCTTAGCTTGGGTTTGCAAGCTGCTGGATGTAATGAAAAAGACTTGAGCAGTCCCACTCGGTAAACCCTGCTGCACAGAAAGATCATTTTTGTCATTGTGATTAATTAGGGACTTGGAGCTGTAAATAGGAACTTGTTAATACCTAAAGCACAGCATAATAAAAAAAAGGTAAGGAAAAATAATGCAACATTGTTTCCTTGAAAGAACATATGCAAACATTGATTTTATAAACCATTTCATATTTTTATTTCTACCTTTTTTGCAGTAATAAAAATCAAAACACTCTCTACAGCAGTTAGGCACAGAGGTAAGGGGAGAAGGAAGCCTTGAAATTCAGGATGGCCACTCCCTATGAAATCAATCCATTTCACCTTCACTGTAACAGGAAAAAAAGTGATTTCTAAATGCATCAATAATCTAAGTCCCATATTTTGGTCCTTTGTTACCCCAGAATCCCTTATCTCTAAGGCAGGCTGTGATATTATCTGTCTTACTGCAGGACAGAAAAGAAGAGGCCTGTCAGGATGACATGCATCTAAAAGCAGGAGCTTTCTTTAAACGAAAGACCTTCCAACAATTGAAAGTATTTTCTCCTTTTGGTGTGCTGTTTGATATTGCTTTACTTGCCAATATATTCAGATGGAGGGCAAAAAGCAGGAAAAAGCCTTTCTAATACCTATACCAGGTTGAGAAGTATGGAACGGAGCTGAGCCTCCTGTGCTTGGGATTCTGTCCAACCACCACCACATTCCAGTTAAAATCCACATTTATTTTGCATTATGTATAAGTCAGTATAATAGAATTGAGTTAAACAATAAACACAAACTGTACTTGCATGGTGCAAAATATTTACAGTAATGAACTGAATACTGATACAACCCCTCATAATCCCTTAGGTTTCAGCACAGGTTAAAGATTAAGTACTGAGCAACATATTTATCTCACTATGAAATATTTATCTTCTCCCCTCCTTTAAAGGATAAATAATCTCTTTTCCCTGCAGCAAAAATAGTTTGCTTCGAAAATACTTGTTTTCCTTAATGTGATTTTAATACTTAATTAAAAATTATGGGCTTCTTTGAATGGAATGCATGTTAGAACTAAAATAAAACAAGAACATAAATAAAAATTAAAAAAAATGTAGAAATAAAAACTAGTCTCACCAAAAAGAAAAAGGAATTTTAGTTGCAATATTAACTAGAGCCAAATTATATGCTATTTCAAGGACACTACTGAGATAACTCAGAAATAACCTAATGGCAGAATTTTGCTGTAGATGTCATACAAAAATAATTAGAGTTTGAGATTTCTAAAAGCATTATTCTTGGTCTAGCTCTTTCTTTCTCCTCAAGAATTCAGTGATAAACCATTCATAAGCTTTAGCGAAATCAGAATTAAGTTTCCAACACATTTACCAGGTATAGAGTTGTTCTCCCTCTCAAAACTCCTATCCTCCACCAAATCTATTCTCATCAGAGACATATATTTTGGGCACCATATTTGTATTATTAGAACACCAAAATTCAGGTATTCCTAGCAATATGAACTCAAGCACAAGCCAAGGTGTTGGGCAGGTAAGTTTGTGCTCAGACTGTTGCAGAAAATAATGCAGTAGGTGATGTAATTTTCAATAAATTGTCATATAGTAAATTGTGAAAAGTTCACATGGAATTCTCTTTACCTTTGGCCTTTCTCTTAAAATGCTTTCCATACACTGAGTTTCCAGCTCTGTTTAATTCCTGCCACACACCCAGAGTCCATTGATGTGTATTTGAATCACTCAAGGCAGGACATGTAAATTGAAGATGGAATTTTAGCAACTCTAGGAAAATATGATCGATGACTATCAGAAAAGAAGAGGAGTTTATATAATTGAGGCCACAGCAGAGTGAGAAGCAGGTATAATTCTACTGTTTTTTTGTCTTTCATTTCAAGTATTTGGAGCTTTGTTTTTTTTAAAGTTTCTGACAGCAGAGCTGTAATTATTACAAAGTTGCAGTAACTAATTATGCCTTCTAATGCTGAGAAAATTACTTCTGGACACCTGTAACACACAGGTCTGCTTGTCTGATAACAGAAATGGACTGCAGTGTTCTGTTGTTAATCATCTCACTCATTTAAAAGTAGAAAAAATGATATTTTCAAAATCTCATCTTTCCAAAGTGATTTGATAGCAAATTATGGAGTCAACTTTTCTTTTAATTCTCTTCAGAAAGTAAATTTACATTTGCTATAAATGTAAATAATACTCATTTTTGACCAGTTTTCCTCCAAGGGGTATTTAATGGTCCTGTAAAGACCTACTTGACGTTTAGTGCTCAGAGGTGATAGGCAGGTGGAAAAAAAAACAGTGGAAATAACAAAGCCTGGAACACCAAATTCTCAGCACTCTGGTCTTCATGGGAGAAACTACCATTAAACGGAGACATGCCCAAAACCCAGGATGCACATTTGTGTGATATCTGACTGTACTGCCTGGCTGGGGGTGCAACCAGTGTGCTGGGCACACTGACAGTCTGTCAGCCCAGCCTTGCAGATGTGCAGGAGGTACATGAACACTTTTGGGAGTATAAATCCAGCTCTTCTTGCCAAATGATGTTCAGCATTGGAGACCCAGTAGGTATTACAAAAGTGGACTGTGAAAGACATAAGATGTCTTGGCATAAGATGGTACAGGGAGAGGAACATGATGCCTCAGGTTTTAGCTTTTATATTTTTCAGATTCTGTGCTGCTTTACTGTGTTGTTCTGAGCTTCATATTAGGGGATGGTGAGATCTCTTCACAGAGCAGGCAGACAAAACAATTCCTTCTCTAGCTGGGGACCAGGGACAAATGATCCAAATCTCAGGCCCAAGAACATGAACAATGGTGGACTGAAGAGAGAAAAACAAGAAGGGTGGGACTTCATAAGCCAAAGCTGGAATTGGACAATTCACTCCAATAAGCAGATGGGCCAGAACTGATCACAGTGAGAGACCTCGTGACCGGTCGTCCATTCTGGACCGTTCTGGGTCCATCCTGGGTGTAGGCCTGGCTGGGCTCTTGTGCTGCCCAAGGGGGATCCATGGAGGCCTTTTAGCAAATCCCTGCTTTATTCTGTAACTCTGTCCAGGCTCTGTTCTAGGTCTGCCTTCTCAAGGCATCAAACAGAGCAGTGGAATGGTTCAGGACTGGCACTGGAAACTCACCAGTCCCTTGAACTCACAACTCTTGAGCAGCTCACATGGGAGTGCCTTGCCCTGAGTGACCCGTGTCACACAAAGGTGGCACACTTTTGGCACAGTGCTGCAAATGCTGCAGTACCAGGAACACAATAGAGCCACTATTTTCACCTCCCTTCATACAGAGCTCAACAACGTAAAGTTTGTTTAAAGTTATTTATTTTTCATTTTATAGCATGATCATCTCAAAGATCAGAAGAATTAATATCCCAGAGATGTGTGATGCTGCTCAGTGTGGCTCATTCTACACTCTCAGATGAAAAAACAGTGCATGGGTTAATGGTATTAATTCAGTTCATGGCTTCCAGAATGCTACTGCTTTATAGTCTGTTTATGTCTTCTGAAAAAATACATAAGTAGTACAGTTAAAAAAAATTAATCTCAATAGAGTCTTCTCCAAATGCATTCCTTTGGTTCCTGTGATTTACTCTGCAATCTGCTTCTCCTTGAGGGCACTGCTACTTCTTCGTTTAGTTTTGTTGTGTGCTACACTATTATTTTACAGAACATTAAATATCACCAAGAAAATATTAGGCCAGTGTAAATATAATCTTTGAAATGTGTCTTGTTATTCATAATAGGGCACCTTGTGAATTTTCAAATTTTCACCTAGGCTACACATCTATTTCACTTCAGCAGATGTTGCTGATACTCCTGGGGGTATTCTAACTTTCATAGCTTTATTTTCTCACTGAGTAACCAGATGCCAGACCACAAAAACCCCAAATCCTGATGAAATGTGTATCTACTCCAGTGATCAGAATACAAATGAGGGATCTAATCTACCCCAGCAGGGCATAATTACAGATTGAAGACTACGGGCTAAACCCTAACTGGTGCTTACTTTGCATTTCTCCCAAATATATAACACATTTAGAAAGAATGATTCTGAATTTTACACTCTGCTTGGCTCTGTCAAGGAATTGCTGAGTGACTTTTTCTTTATTTTCACTACCTGGCCAATGGGTTTCATGGAGAGCTAGAACAAGTCTAGGCAAATAAAACTGGTGTGATCAGAAGCATGCAAGAGGTTCACTATGATGGGAAATTAAATAAATTACACAACTTCCTCTTCTTAAAGAAGAGACTGGGAAAGGAATATAAAGGAGATCTGAAAGTTGCTAGGGATGAAAAGAGCAAATAGATGTGTGTTCTTCCTCAAAACACAGGAGCCTCGGTTTATTCAGGGCAACCATGAAGCAGCAGGTTTAAACCAAAGAACTCATGCTACCAACGTGTTTGCTGCATAAAGATGTGAAGATAAAAGGCTGTATGGCTTCAAAGAGGGATTACAGAAGCTCAGGGGACAGGGATTAATTACCAAAAACTGATATCTGTGTTCAAGACACCCACATTTCCTGGAAGTTGAGAAAACATGATGCTAGCTATGCCTAAAACTCCAGTAGTTCCTTCCCCTGGAATGAGATGTCAGAATAAGCTAAATTTAAATTTCAGTGGTCATTGCATAATCAGCAAAATACTTATTACATAATCACAGCATGGTTTGGGTTAGAAGAGACCTTAAAGCTCAGCCAGTCCCACCCCCTGCCATGGGCAGGGTCACCTTCCACTAACCCACGATGCTCCAACCTGGCCTTGGACACTTCCAGGGATGGGACATTCAAAACTTCTGTGGACAACCTGATGACATCAGCTCATGAAATTTCACATTTTCATGAAGCAGGGGAACTTCTGGTGTTAGTTTAAAAACCCCTATAGAAATGTAAGAGAAGGGAAGACTGGAATAAAAAAAAAATCTTTGGACTGTTTTTTGTTTGATCTAGATAAGGACTGATGATCTTAATTTTTGAAAGGAAAATATACTTTTTTTTACCTGGGGATGTCAAGAGAAAGCAAAAGATATACTTAAATAATGCAGGGATTTTACCACGAAGTCTGCAGCCACAGATTCCCACCCAGGGAATGACCAAACACTGTGTGAAATCTCTATATCACAACCAGTTCCTGCAGTCAAGAGAGTAACAATGTGCTTGACTAAGTTTCAAACTGAAATCACACAAAATTAGAGGTGAAAGGGGAAAATTACATGAAACAGAGCAATTGCTCACTTGTGGCAAAATTGGGCAGGGATAATATTTTATGAAATATTAATGAATTGAAATTACTTTTTCCAGTTGTTTTAGCATTTGCTGATTTGTTTGAGATTCTACACATGTGATTCTACATGTGATTTTATTAAAAAAAATAAAATAGTGCCTGGAAAAATGTCATCCATTGTGAGCAACTGCAACTATAAACTAAGGTTTGTACCTTTTTTAGTAACCTGGTTTTTAAAGTATATCATGGTCATATTCAATTAAATTAAATGCTCAAACATCTGTATTACAGTGTCAGAGTAATTCCAACTTTTCCTGAAGAGTTGAAGATTTATAATACCTTTCAATCAGTTAGGGAAAGAAAGATACCTTTTAGCTGGTGGCGATATTGAGCTGGAATTTGAGCATTTTGTTAATATGTAAAATTATCCAATCTAAAAGAAAATACAAAGGATAGATAATATATTTTATCAAGTTGTGTGTTGGGGAATAAGAGTTAAAAACCAAAATACCAGCCAGGACAAAGACCTATACAAAGCACTCTTAAATTATAAAATACTACAAATGGTTTATTGAAGCTAATATTTCATTAAATAGAAGTAGTAATTCCCATGGTGCTAGCAACTTAAAAGCAGAATCATAGGGAACAAAGAAACACACCAGGGGATACCAACCTTTAATTTAACCTGCCCAGAAATTTAGTACTACTTGAATGATAGTACTCTCAGCAATATCCTGAATATACTTGTGTCTTTAGCATGTCACAATGACCAAAATCAGTATTATTACAGTAAAGAGACTGTCAGTTATAGGGATTTTAACAGTATTATGGAGAAAATTCCAGTATGGAAAATAGATTATCACTAAAACCTCCACCAAAAAAATTAAGCAGATCTCTGGGAGATCTTTTGCCTTTACACAAAATATCTTTCATTCATTTTTTGATTAAAAGCAAGAAGAACTTATCAAACACATTGAAACATTCATTAACAGGAATGTAAATGAACTAATATCATAGTATTAGTAAGAAGTCTGAGTTGCTTCTAATATGTTATACATCTAAAATAATTTGATTTTTAATTCCAGTAGAACTCTAGAAAAGTTTGAACTGATCTGTTTTTCACACCCAGCTCAGGTTTTCGCTACTACATTTAAACCCAAGACACCTAAAAAAGTTTTGTATTTGACTTTTAGTGCTAAAACCAAAGCACAATAAAGTGCTCCTGTGCACCCAACATGGTGATGGGGGGAAAGAAGAACTCTTTCTTCAGCGTTAAATAGTTCAAGCATTCTCTTTAGCAGTCTGAAGGGAAAGCTAGAGCTTTCCATAAAAAGATTAAAGAGCAGGAAAGACATTGGAGGAAGATGTTTCGTCCATTTAGACATGACAGATGATATACCATGTGCTAGTAAAATAAATAATTTCTAGCAGGGGGAATACACTTAACAGCTGAGCAACAGAGATGTAACTTATCCTGTCAGATCATGGGAGTAAGACAAGGAATTAAGAGTCCTGAAATAGTAAAGGGAACAGACAGAAGCAGTTAAAGATTCCACTGTGTGACGCCAGTGTCAGACCCTCTGAAGCCAAATGTGCCATCTCAGATGAAAGTATTATTGTTACGAATTTAATTGACTAATAAAGGCTACAGAGATGGCAATTTATAAATTATTTAGCTGTTCTGCATTTTAACAGCTTCAGTTTTCTTCTCATATCTTCTTAATCAATGCAAAAGGCATGATTTCCAGCTGCCCTCCCAATCCAAAGGCAGCTCTGTAGGAGGGGCTTTGTTACACTGGGCAGAGACTCCAGGCTGTCACTGAGTTCAGGAGGACAACTGTGTGCCTCACATGGCTTTAGACCTGCCTTTTACTGGAACTCAGCATCAGACTGGCCTTCAAAAGCCAAACAAGTGCTTTGGACACCTTTCGATGCAGGTCTCTTGGTATTTTGTTGGCACACATCAGCCTCTGAGACTCTCTCCAATGACATTAAATGTGTAATGTTAGTTTGGATGTGCTGGTCCTTAGCACAGACATTCTCATTATTAAATATTTCAGATAAGACGTGGATTTTTAGGTATTTATTCTAATTCTTTTTAACCAGAAAAAATATGCAGGGAAACTTTTATTCATTTTAGTTTAATATGTCACCAGATTTAAAAAAAATTTATTTTGAACTTTTCCTTCAATTTCCCTTCTACCCTCAAGGCTACCTTCTCTGAATATATCATGTCACATTCCTCTTCTGAACAAAAATTGCAATTTCTACTTTTCCTATTCTTACCATCACAAAGACAATTACTTTAAATAAAATATCTTCTTATCCTTGATATCTGATCTATCCTCAAAACAATTTTAATATTGATTTAGAACATTTCTGGCCTTTAAAAGAAAATAAATTTTATTTACTGGCTTTCTTATAAACATACTCTCTTTCTTTAGCTGTAGATACCCTATATACAATATTTTCTCAATGCAAAACATTTTTAAAAATTCACAAAAGCCCTTTTATCTGTACTTTTAAAGTCACACCCAGGTATATAAATGGCTCTTAGCATAGAACAGCAGTTTTGGGTGTCGATTTTGACATCCAGTGAATACAAGTTTAAAAGCATGCAGTAACTAATTCCATTCACTTGTCCCAAAGACAGGTGGGAAATTAATCACCAGCAATTAAATCTATAAATGACAGTTTAGTGAGGAGAACTATTAATAATACACATCCTTTTGTGGTTATTCAGGTCCTGACCCAGTCAGTTTTGCTGTAGGATTAGGAAAAAGTTGCTTACTCTGTGCCGATTGTTGCTGATGCCAATTTTTCCAGTTTTAATTGTTGGATTATTCCTTCTTCTTGTACCAAATGCTTTCAGCTCTCAGAGCTGAGCCCAGCCTTGGCCCAGGCAGGCAGGGGACTGTGGCCAAACCAGGCAGCACAGCCAGATCTGCTCCATGTGCACATCGCTCTCTGTTCCATTTGCAACTAAAACGTTCCCCAAATGTTTCTTTTTGTGCAGCCTGGCAGCACCATATGCGTTTTAGGACAGTAATAATGACAAACAACTGCAAAAATCCCCCAAAACTTCATTTAGCACAAACAGTGATGTTTTCTTTCATTATAGCTGTGGAACCAAAATGAGGAGTCTGAGCTTCATTATCACTCGGGTGAGGGACGAGTGGAAGCGACTGGGTAACACCTCAGGCTTGACATGATTCTAACTCCTAATTTGACATGATTCTAACTCCTCACTAAGCAAACCAATTGCAGTTTGAAATATTAGCACACTGCTCTCTGGAATGTTCCATTCCTCCACAATGAGCATTGCACACTTGGAGGCTTTTCCCAATGAAACAAAAGAGGAACATGTTTGAAGCAAAGAACCCAACCTCATAAAATGGCTTTGACCCTACCAGCAATACCAAATGGATTTACTTGCCCAAATATTCATCTCTGGAGGATTTAGTTTCCTTTCAGGCATCTTCACTTACATATCCCTCAGAGGTACAAAGTCCCACTGTATTCTTGGCCAGAAAATGATCTGTTAGATGGCTTGACAGTGCTACAAGGTGTATTTGAAAACCTTCTGTCATCAGCAATTCCCTGCTGGAATTGGAGGTGAAATACTTCATGTTAAGGATAGTGTCACTTAGCAATTGTTCACATGAGACTTGTGTTATAACCCCTTTGTGTTGTAAAGGGAAAACTGGATATTCTATGAACAGTCAGGAGAGAAGCTGATGAAAAGCCTTCTTAGGTTAGTAGAATCACCTATATCTGATTTTTTTCTGCTGCTTCAAGGACATATCCACATAGAAGATGGAATCCAAAATCTGTACAGCAAGGAAAAGTTTAATTAATTAAACTTTTTAAATATTAGGCTGTACTCCTGTACAACCTAATGTGGGCAGGAAGCTTGAACCTCAGGTTGCTGCAGTACAGAGTCCCTCTAAAAGCACTACCTTGGTATTTCTCAAAACTATTCCTGAATTTTTGCAATAAAATTGCATCTCATCCTTTCAGTTGAGGCCAGGGGTGATTAATTATGCAGTACACAGCTGCCCTGCTGACCAGGAGCTGTTTTCAATCTGTGTCCACCCCACGTGCCAAGGTTTGTGACAAAGAATTACTTTTTGTGAATGGCAGCCATGACTTCAGTGGAAATTTGGGTTAAATATGTGATTCTGTGCACATTAAGGTGAACATGAAGATGGCAAAATAAAGGCAGACTCAGAAAATCAAATTAATAGAATCACAGAATATCTGGAGTTTGAAGGGATCCACAAGGATCATTGAAATCCAACTCCTGGCCCTGCACCGGGCTGCCCCAAGAATCACATTTATAGTACCAGAAAATGACAGAATGGTACAAAACTGAAAAGAGAATTAACTTGTGCCACAAAGGATCCCATGGCAATACAAATGAATATTTCCTTCAGAAATTCTATAACTAGAAGTGCTTGTTTAGAGATTCACACCTGTATTTTAAATACTTCTGACAGGTAGTTATGAATTGTAGTTACATAAACTGTAAGTTACTGTTCTGCAAATATCAGTTTTCCTAAGTTGGTCTCATGCATACAGCAATTCCTTAATAATAGAAATTTTTATATCTAGTAGATGCATTTATAGTAGTTGTTTAATGCAAAATTACTGCAAAATTACCACAAGTCTTCATTCCCAACTGTTAGGAAGCAAATAACAAATCTGACATTCTCCTTAAAAAGAAGACACTTCAGGAAATCAGGAGCATCTCTTTCTTCTTCTCAGGAAAATTTATTATGTTGCCTTATGTATTCCTTCCCCCAAACTATTTTTTTCCTTTACTGCTTCCTTCTTGTGGTTTCCTAAGCAAACAATTATGACTTTTTCAAAGCAATTTATTTCTTTTGTTTTCTAAACCCTCTGCAATTTGAAAATGCATGAGAAAAGTTCTGAGAGCAACCAGGCCACCATAAATTCCCTACTGTTGTTTTTTGTGAGTCCATCACCAGCACAGATCCTGTCATTGATCTGCATGTGCTGGAGCTCCACTGAAATCAATGGAGACTGCTACAGGAAAAAAGGAATCAAAGGCAGGAAACTGTCTCCTAATGAACAGCCCTGAAGTCTGTCACAGCTCCCATTAGCAAAACCGACTCTGCAGAGAGTTCTCCCCACACAGCTCAGTGCCAGACAGGATTAGTTTGGGAATATGGGCATTTCAGCCCTTGGCACCAACAAAAATTCAGCTTTTTTTTCCCCAGTTCTCCTCCCAGAGATGTAACATAAGTTTGTTATTTTGCTCTCCTTTCCCAAACATACTCTAAAATTCCCTAGGCACTTCCTCACTCCTGGCTGAGCTGAGGGAGAAACATCCTTGGAATGGCCATCAGATGTGGAAGAGCATTTTCAGGAACAGGAAAGATCATGCAGGCAATCTCTTCCTGAAGAGGCCACAGTGGCAAAACAACTCTGAACTGCACTTTCATATTTACCTGGGATAGTGGAAGGTGTCCCTGTCCATGGCAGGGGCTGGAACAAGATGAGATCCTTCCAATGCAAACCCTTCTAAGATTCTAAAATTTACATTATAATTTACATTATGATTTACATCTCACTAGTTCTGACCTCTCATGATTCTTAGGGGAAACCTAGACTGTAAATGAAAGTGAATTCTGCATTTTAGAAACTCCTGCTTGATTTCTGCAATTCCATTACATGAATTAAAGGCACAGGTAACCAAAAGGAAATTTTCCAAATTCCCAGGGAAGGAGAATAAGCCTATTAATTTTGTTACCACTTCATCTTACTCCCTAAACTACCTTGCTCATAATTAATTTTAAAATAATTTAACCAATATATAATGACCTAACTGATCTCTAGTGATCTAAAGAATCATGAAACAGAATTTTATTGGTTGCCTAAGCCTGTGTGACTGGTATGAAGTCTACCTGTGCCACTGATAAAACCAGACACAGAAAATAGATTTAAACAGTTCTAAAGCTGTCATTTGTTCTTCTTAATATAATAAAAATGCTTCAACAATAAGAATCCTACATATATTCAGAATCTACAAAAAGAAACTCATACATTTTTAACAGATTCTTTATTTTAAATTCTTTCAATTAAAAAATGGCTTTTTAAACACAAAACCACACCCTTGACTATGTCATATTAGACAACAACACTGTGAAATATGAGAAGGCATAATGTAATTTGATGATATCAGTGATTCCAAGTGGAAAACAGTAAATTCTCCTTGAACAGAAGTAACCTGGATTTACACCAGAGCAACAAAAAACCATCAGATATTTGTGGCAGCATCCAGGAGGAGCACTTATAATACAATGATACTGGAAAAGCATGGTTACCTGCTAATCCCACAAGATATGTTCAGAGAATGTGAAATATTATTTATACATTTTCACAATGTTTGAATTTTTACAGAGCCCTTGAATAAAATATTGGCAAAACTGAAGGCAACTGAAATTTACTACTGACTTGGAAAAAAAAGGAAATCCATTCTATGTCTAAACCCCACAACATAAAAATATTTCTGTGTTTCTACTTGCATGTTTATTTTTTATTACCCTTATTGAACTTTTCTGCACAGAAGAAATGCTGCAATAATCTCCTCAATAATGATGAACTTTTCCAAGGCCATTAGAGAATTCAGAGTGTCTGAAGTAGCATTGACCTTCCATCTGCTTCCAAAAGGGCACACCCACTCTGGAACTGCCACCCCACTCACCATGCCAGAAGTTATATGGCATGAACAGCCACTTGTGCAAATAATAGATAATGTTGGGGATTTCAGTGTGATAATGATTCTCCTGAAGCGTATTGTTCAAATGAATTAAATATCCAGAGTAATTAGATACTCTAAATTGGAACTTTGATTCTTAGCAGCCTCCTACACTAATTTTGTAATTCTTTGGGTTTGACATGTGCAAGGTTAAATTAAAAAAATTAAAAGCATATATAAAATGCAAATATTTCCTAGAAATAAAGCGTTGTGCAGGTAAGAGTTTCAGCTTTGCTCTATATTTTCATATTCTGTGTAATTTGGAGAAATGGATAGTTGGCATCAAGCGGCAAAAAAGTCTTAAGGAAATCTGTATACCCTTTGTGCAATGAAGCATGAAGTAATTGCACTGAAAATATAGTCTCTGATCCTGCAGACCTTCCATTTCCCCGGCACAACTTCCAAATAATTTGCTTTCATGTGAGTGAAAAGCAGAGGAGCTTGGAAATGAAAGTTCACCCAGCCAGTTTGGGAAGTGGATTTCATGAGAACTGCTCACCACACAGATTATTCAGTTTCATTTCTGGTTTTATAGTGAAAATAGGAAATTGGTTTTGATCAAATACTGTAATTTGATAATCTGCATAAAAATGCTCCAGGTATAAAATGTGTCTGGAAGTATCTGTGATCGTTGGATATCAACATCCTTTAATCCAAAGGCAATTTATCTGGCAGGTGTAAAGAAACTTTGTCTCCATCAAGGTGATTCCTGCTATCAGTTAATTTTGATTGTGGATCTGGGCTGTGTGACTGCTCCAGGAATTTCCAATAGACAATGCCCTGTAATACTGTATCCCCTAAACTACTATTGATAATTATCCCATTTAACCCCTCCTATATTATTAATTCCACAGAGGCAAAATCATCTGAAGGAGGGGGTGAGAGAATGTCAGAGGCATAAAAAAACCCAAACAAGTTCTTTGCTTCTCCTCATGGTGCAGGCAAATGGATGCCACATTGCCTTCAGAATCCCAAAGAATCTCAATTATTAGCAGGAATATGTTGGTTTTTTCTTTTTTTTTTTTTTTTAAAGTCTTCTCTTTCTCCTCACACAGCATGTTTAATTTAAAGTTAATTTAAATTATAGCTTCTGTTGTGGTGGAAGAACAAGAAGGAAAATCCCAGGTACAGACCAGCAATGGGTTGTGAATTCATTCACACAGGAGTGAAGTCGAACTCTGCCTGTTCCTCACGTGGTGCTGCCACTGCCTGGAAGAGCAGGCACAGGGATTCTACTTCATGGAATAACAGTAAAATACACCTTTGCTGATCTTGCCAAAGAGCAAGTGCACTCAGCAAGAGCTGAGCTAGAAGTTCTAAATGGCAATAATATTGTTCCTAGGGAACAAACACATCATCATCCTCTAGCTCTGCTGCCTCTTGCTCTCTTTCCAAGCTTTGCTTTCTGTCAGGCTGATGTGAGTACAGCTACACTGCAGCAAGAGCAGTCACTTAGCAACTTCACTGTACCCACTTGGGAGAGGAGTGTTTCCAGGGAAAAGTTTCTTATTGATCCAAAAGAACTCCCTGTGACTCTGCTGTGCACGCAGATAAGGGCGAGCTTGGCAGGGTGATTTACACAGATGATTGATAGATAGGCCTGGAATGGATGGGAATGTGTCACTTAAACCCTCCAAAAATAGAGTCATTAAAAATGAAAACCAAACATTTTTGACACTTCTTCAGCATTTAAATAAGTTTATAAGAGATGAAGTACTCAAGGGACGGGAAATTTTGAGGAATGGTACATTTCTCATTGTCGAATCACATAATGGTAGGGGTTTGAAGGGACCTTAAAACCCATCCAGTGCCACCCCTGCCATGGCAGGGACACCTCCCACTGTCCCAGGCTGCTCCAGCCCCAGTGTCCAACCTGGCCTTGGGCACTGCCAGGGATCCAGGGGCAGCCACAGCTGCTCTGGGCACCTGTGCCAGGGCCTGCCCACCCTGCCAGGGAACATTTCCTAATTCTCAGTATCCCACCCAGCCCTGCCCTCTGGCACTGGGAGCCATTCCCTGTGTCCTGTCCCTCCAGTGTCTGATGAAAAATCCTTCTTTGGCTTTCTTGCAGACCCTGGAAGGGGCTTTGGGGTCTCCACACAACTTCTCCTTTCCAGGCTGAGCAGCCCCAGCTCTCCCAGCCTGGCTCCACAGGGAAAGTGCCCCAGTGCCCTCAGAAGCTTCATGGCCTCCTTTGGGCTCTCTGCAGCTCCAGGTCCCTTCTGTGCTGGCCCAGGCTGGGGCAGCTCTGCAGGTGGGGCCACCTGAGGGGCAGAGGGGCAGAATCTCCTCTCTGGATGTGCTGCTCACACTGCCTTCAATGCCCTCATTTCAATTCTTCCTGAGCATCAAGATCAAGGAACAGGACAAGAGCCGCGGGCAGGGCTGAGCCCAGGAGCTGCCCCTGCCCAGGAGGCAGAACTCCTGCCCTGGGCAGTGCCAGCCCTGAGCAGAGGGTGCAGAGAGGCTGTGGAGTCTCCTCCTGGGGACATTGCAGAGCCACACGGACACTGCTGGGCCCTGTGCTCTGGGATGGCCCTGCTGGAGCAGGGAGGTGGCACCAGAGCAGCCCCTGGGCCCTTCCAGCCTCAACCATCCTGGGATTCTTATCTACCTAGAGGGCATAATGACATGCAGATGAAAAAACCCCAAAATAAAGTGGAGAAAACATATTTTTCAATCCTTTGTAAGCAGCTGCTGCTGGGGAGGCTGAACAAACCAGTGTGATCCACTCCCAGCCTTCTGGTATAAAGCTGTGGTAGAACTGCAATCATGGTAGGGCTTTAGATGAATTGGGATCTCAGGGAAAGAAGATTCATGTGGGAAAAGCCAAACAGAACTATGTCCATGCTGTGCTTGCTTAGCTTTCCCCATTATCTCTATGGAATACAAGACACCCCTTTTGCCTCTGCACATGTACAATTTTATACATTCACCTCTACAAGGGTATTTTATTATATAAAATCACATAAAGTTATGTGTTATATAAAATAAATAAAAAGCAAAGCACCACAACTGAAATCTGACAAACAGAAGTGACTGCTTTAATAGCATCATGCCTTTGCACCCTGTGGTATTTCTATTTGCATATTGATGAAGTTGAAGGTCAGATGCCACTAATTACAACCTGTTCACTCTGTCCAACATCCCACCACCAAATACTCAGGAGTGGACCTCTTAATGCCATTATGCAAATGATACTTAAGTACAGAAATAAATTCAAAATAGTGGCATCTAAAGTAGCATATTAGCAGGAGGTAAATTAATAAATATATTCAAGAAATTGAAATTAAAAATTATTATTCAACATGAAATTAATAATTACTGAGTGATATGTAAAAAAATAATGATTTTTTTCTCCCTGGTGTAACAGAATAAAACATCCAGTATCTTCACAGGATGTATTAGGAGCAACATTCCAGCAGGGTCTGATAGAGAATATGTTGAAGCAAATAGTAAAGAACTGTCTTGGTCTGTAGAAAAGTGAAGAACTGATTTTAAATTATTTGAAAATTTATTGAATTGATTTAAAAAACCTCTAAGAAATCACCCAAAAGAAACCCCCCAAAAACCCCAAATCCCACAGTATAGCAGCTTGGTACTGGAGACAATAAATAATATAGTTTCTACAAATACTTGCTAATATAAATAAGTATATTTTTGTTTACCACTAAAAATTAGGCAACTTTCAGATGTAACTCCAAGGCATAAAAAAAGTGATTATTATTTCTTTTGTGTAGAATGCGAAAATAAATTGATCTTTTTTTTTTCTACCATCCCTTTTTCTATAAAGAATGAGAGTGTAAACAACTGCACAACTTGAAAGAGGAGATCCCATATGAAAAACATCCCTGGAAACAAGCACTGAATTCAGACAATCCAGCATTTCTAGCACTTGCTGAAAAGGAGAAAGGAAATTTTTGTCTCCTGTGGGAGAGCAATCGTAAATACAAGGCTTGCAAAGACAAAACTGTGTGTGAAGGAAGCCCTGAAGTCATGGGTGAGGTTTCCACTGTGGGAAATGTGATGGAGGTGCAAGGAAAGAAGAGATTTACCCTGTGGCAAAATCCCAGAAGGAATTTTAGTGATGTGCAGGATAGAGTTAGGGAAGGGTGGAGGGTGTCTGTGCTGCTGGTTTCAATCAAACAGGAAGGGGAAAATGAGTTACAGTTGAGAACTGGCAAAAACCAGAGAAGCATAACAGAAACTGAGAGATCATGGAGGAGAAAACAATGGTACTGCAAAGTGGTGATTGGGTAAAGCACCCAGGGAAGAGCCTGGAGGCAGCTGAGGGAAAAAAGATTGCCAGGAGAAAAACAAGTGTGGAGTTAGGGATAAATGCAAAAAGTCAGGCCACAAAATAAAAGGATGAGTCAGGCCACAAAATAAAAGGGTTGATCTGCAGCAGATCAATCTGGCCTTAGTCCTTTACCTCGAATGTAAAATATAAAGGAGAGCAAAAAAAAAAATGTATAAAGGATAGCTCCCCCCAAAAAACAACTGTCAGTCAAACCAGCAGAAGTGTCCACTCTGTTGACATAAATTAAAGCCCAATTGTGCCAAAACTTTACATGCTATGAAAACTTTAGGCTTTAAAATTTTTATCTCCTGTTCCAATGTCTTTCATAAGTTTTATTGATTCTCTTGCACCAAAGCTTTCTTCTTTGGTTGCTTGTAAATAAAAGTTCAGCTTTAAAATGGTAAAAGTTGTCAGCAGAACAGAAGCCAAGTGCCATGACAAGAGACCTATGAACTGAAGGGTAGGAGGGGGAAGATGACTACAGCTGGAATTCACAATATATCAAACTATTTTTAACATTAGTGTTAAAGCAAGGGAAAAGGCAAATGCTACAGGAAAAGCCTAGGACAATACAAGAATGCTCTCAGCCTCTTGATACATGTCAAGAATGAGCAACAGCATTTCTTGGGGATAAATTTCTCCCAGAGCAGAAATCTGTCACAGCAGTATCCAAAATCAGGAAGGGCACGCAGTGCTATGTAAATCTTTGTTTCTAAAGGTAGGAAATAAAGCAGATTATTTTAGAGTATCCTGCAGAGGATGGTGGAATAATAAATCACTATCTCTGGATCCTGATTTCTGTAATATTTATCCAAGCAACCTTACATCTATTTCTCAAAAATACTTTAGCAATAAGAAAAAAAAAAAACCAACCAAAAAACCCACCCCAGTCTAAGATTTCACCTCAGTCTATGAACTCAACAATTTAGCCAATAACGTCTTTGTCCATTTCCTACTTGATACTTCAGTCTTATGCCTGCTTTATTTTTTATCAGTTCCTTTGGACGAAGGACTCAGGAAAAGTCCTTAGGAACTAACTTCAATTTGTATTCTCCTTCCCTGCTATGTTTGCCTTTCTGTGGTATGTAAACCCTTTTAAGTTAATGAAATTATTCTTGCTTTGTTTTTGTCTTTCATTTTATTCAGTGCAAGAAAACTAGACAGGCACTCTTAATGTAATTCCTTTTATAATCAAGGGAAAAAAGTGAAAATTTATTTCTACATGTTTTGTTTTCATAAGTTGGTTGTATTAAACCTACTTAAATAGCTGTTATTTTGTTATCAGACTAGCAGAATAAAGCATAAAAATATTTAATTAACAAATATGAATCAACATTTTAGGACTGATAATTTGGAGTCTTTAAAATAATGAGCAAAAATAAAAGCACAAAGCCATAAAAGATAAGACTTAGCAGTATGGTTTTAATAAAATAGAGTTTTCTGGTTTTCATCTAATTCCATCTGGTTTCAGTCTTAAGAGGTTTTCACTGTAGCAATACATTAGATTGAATATCATGGTAAAAAAATCTGTCAGAGGAAAGATTTCCCCTCACAGTGTAAGAGAACTGAATAATCAAGCACTTCTACTATTAGACCTGCAATGATAATTTCAACATTTCTTCTTCTATTGAGCAAGAATTCATTTCCAAAATCCTTTAGCAGTGAATTTCACCTGCACCCAGCCCTTTCCAGCCCATTGCTTTGGTTTGCCCAAGGCAGTGATATTTGAGCTCTTTCCTGCAGCACACACACGTTAGCTTGTACTGAGACGAACAGCAATCAAATGTTAACAGGGTTTGTCTTCCCTGGCAGAACAGATTAACATTAGCAAGAGTCACCTTTGCTACAGAAGATTTAAGAGTCTCTCAAACCTTTCATGTGCACTTCAGAATGATCTGCTGAATGCCTACAGCTGCTTTTCCCATATTTTTGCATGATTTTCTCACAATCATTACGCTGCTTCTACTCCAAACCCCTCAGGTAGGAAAATCTTGCCAATATTTGTAGGTATTCCTGTGGCATATTATAAATGATCACAAGCAATTATGTAAGGAATTTTTAAAGACTTCTGGACATGAGAGTGGCTGAATATATCCAAAACATCTCTAATTAATATGTTGAGACAGAGAAATCCTTTGATGACATCCCAGTCCCTGAAAGGAGCCTGGAAAAGAAATGAAGTGGGATTATTTACAAGGAACTGCAGTGCCAGGACACAGGAAATGGCTCCAAGTGCCAGAGGACAGGGCTGGATGGGATGTTGGGAATGAGGAATTGTTCCCTGGCAGGGTGGGCAGGCCCTGGCACAGGTGCCCAGAGCAGCTGTGGCTGCCCCTGGATCCCTGGCAGTGCCCAAGGCCAGGTTGGACACTGGGGCTGGAGCAGCCTGGGACAGTGGAAGGTGTCCCTGCCATGGCAGGGGTGGCACTGGATGGGCTTGAAGGTCCCTCCCAGCCCAAACCATTCTGGGATTCCATGAAAACACCTCATGTCCCTCCCAGCTGGAGAGCCAAGGCAGACCTGATTTGTACATTTGGAACTACAAATTTACTGTCCTAGCCCAAACCTGATGAATAGAGAGCTATTCAAGAGTTGCACCCCCAAACCTGTGACCTGTGACCTGCTCTGTGTCTCATTTCCTTTACTTTTGCCAGCCAAGTACCTGCACTTTACCATGTTCAGCCTTTCTAAATCAATCAATCAATCAATTAATCAGTCACCAATGCTACTGCCTTGCTGGTGCCCCAGTGGTGCCCACCCAACCAGACACTTCAGGAGTTCCTCAATAACTCCCCTCATAACCCAGCAGATTTTAGTACAGCTTTTTTCCTGCTTGTTTAACAATTCATTCCCACTGTATACAAACTAGAAAAATAAAACTGTTTAGTAGGAAGTAGCTGGAATCTTGAAGTGTGAGTGTGCTGGTGTTTGAGCACAAAGTTATTGTGCTGAGCCCTAATGAATACCCAAGGCAATAAATAACTTAATCTGTAACAAGAAAGCACAGGAATATTCTCTTTACAGAGCTAATCCACTGACACGCAATTCATTAATTGTCTCAATTTGATCTTTTCAGACCCTGTAATTTTCTGCAGATGGAATGTCACAGTAAGGCACACAGGAAAGGCAGAAGTTACATCTGAGAGCTGGTTATGCCAGCCCCACTGCTGACAACAACAACCACAGAGCCACTGAGGCTGCAAAACACCTCCAGCATCAGAAGCCAGCCTTTGAGCCATCATCATTTTGTTCTGTGCCCTGAGAGCCACATCCAGTTGTTCCTGGGACACCTCCAGAGATGGGCACTTCAAACTTCCCTGGGCACCCCCTGCTAAAGCCTGACCCCCCCCCTTTCTACTCTTACTGTTAAAGAGCACACAGACATAAACACAATCTCTCTTTTTCTCAGCAACTCTGAGAACAACTCACACTATTATTTCAAACCACAGTTGAAGTAATTCAGAATAAATTTCAATGCATCAGCTGGAAGCAGCCTAAGCAGTGTGATTTCAGAAAGCTTAGTAAGGGCTTTTATTTTGTGGTTATAACAGAAATGTAGGCCTTGGAGGCTTAGCACTAAAAGAAGGTAGAAAGTGTTTTCTGGTTTATAACAGGATCATTTAAAGCAACATTGTGATGGCCTCAGTGAGTAACACTTTGCAAAGGTCTCATGGTGTAAAAATATCAAAGATACTGATTAGATGAGCTAAAAGGCACTAAAGGACCAAACTCCCTTGAGGAGCATACAAAGAATACTACAACTACCTGTCACTGAAACAGCTTTGTTACTATTTTCCTATGCCTTTGAAATTGAAAATATTTACATAACATTTAAGATTGCCACTTTTATAACAGGGCTAACGAATTGCACACAGCCATTGCATTATCTAACAATGCCAGCTGCAAATTAGTAGTACAAGCTACAAGAAAGTTAAAAAGGAAGCCTTTCTTATAACTTAGAAGTTAAATGATTTGACTTTACACTTTCTGATTGAAGACACTCTGTTCTCAAGTGGATGCAAGGTACAAATGATTTTAAAAGGTGATGATAGGTACTAAACATAAGCAGGTGCACTGGAATAAGAGAGGCAAGACTGGGGATTTATTTTTGTTTTTACCTTTACTAGATAACTTTTTTTTTTTTGAATAGTATAATTACATGTCTCTAGTATTAATGTAGAAGTCACTCAATCCAGTTGTTAAACAGAACCCCCCTAGGTGTTGTAGTGGCTCAGAGTAAGTTGCAGATCCCATTATAAATAAGCTTCCTTGTATTAAATTGCCACACTGAATGGGAGCTACCAAGTTACCTCACTATTAAAATCAAGACTTGCTTAACCAAGATAATCAGCTAGAGTAGTGAGGTACTTCTTCATTACCTCTGTTTTGTAGCTTGTGATATTCATGATATTAGTGATACTCACAGTCATTAGAGACTGTATTTCTATTTTCATCCAAAATGTCAAAGACCACACAAAAAATCTTGCTGTTTAAAACCTTAAACTCTACAATCCCAATTCATCACCAGGATTATAGTCAACTTCTTTAGATCTTAACTGATAAAAGAGAAAATCACTTATTTTTCACTCAAATTAGAAACTTAAGAGCAAGGTAACAGATGACAATATTTCCTAACATAACTTGGCTTAATTATAATGAGGCATAACAGATCATAGAATCATAGAATGGTTTGGATTGGGAGACTTTAAAGATCATCTAATTTCAATCCCTGCCTTGTGCAGGGCCACCTTCTACTACCCCAGGTTGTTGCTCAAATCCTGTTAAATACGATGAAATTTTATCTCATCTATCAGATCAACAGATTTCTTGCAGCATAAGGTCCTAATCAGATTTTTATTCCAATAGTTAAATCATTGTCCTTTGCATTTGAAGTAGAGCAGACAAATACAGGGACTTCCACATCAATTTGCTTGTGACTAATTGCCAAAGCTGATTATGTTGCTTTAAACCTAATTAACTGTACTGACATGAGTTCTCAATATCCAGAGAATCCATTGGTGAAACAGATGATCTTCTCATCTTGAAAGTTAAAAGTTCAAGAAGAAAGTAACATTTCTTGTTTCCTCAGCAAGGGAATACTTAGTGCTGACATACTGAGAGCCATAACACAGTGAACACATGCTTTTTGTTGTTTTTTTTTTAATTATTTTTAATGTGAAAAAATTAGATTAATTTATTTATTAGATGAATTATTTCATATATCATCTGAATAGAAGATATATGAAATATTGTTTATGTGAGTGAACACTAGAAGTTTTGTTTAAGCCCAGAAGCTGGGCACCCTTCATGTGCTCCAAAGGTGAAATGCTTCTGTGTTGTAATAGGCCTTCTTAGAACCAAAAAGAAAATGTATTTGAAACAAACCCCCCCAACTTTATATTGCATGCTACTGTATAGGGGAATAAGGGGAAATCCAATCTCAAGACAATTTTCTGAAAGTAGAAAGAAAACAATGGAATTGCTAAGAGAGCAATCAGACACCTTTTTTTATACTGCCTGTCTTGATTTTTAATAGCAATAGCTCTATCTCTCAAGACACAATTTGATACAGAATATAATTCATTTTTTTCCTGAGTTCAAAGAACTTAAATTCTTTCTTACAGAATGTAAAACAAAACAAAAATAAACCCAGACAAACAAAAAAGAAAAACATCATTTTAAGATATGCAAGGAAGAAAAAACCCACATGTATTGAAATTGTAAAATCTATTTTCTCTTTTCTCCATGCACAAAATGGATGGCGATAATATGTCTCTGGAATCTGCACCCATAATTATTCACATTGTGTTTTAGCAATCTCTGATCTACTGGAAATCATAGAAATACTGGGTTTTGATTTGGTTTTGCATCTTCCTTGGAAGGTAACTATTAATCATGGAATCATGGAATAACCTGAGCTGGAAGGGACACAAAAGGCTCATCCAAGTCCAGCTCGTGTCCCTGCACTGGTGTAAACACCAGTGACTGACATTTCTGGAGAAGAATATTCAATCTGCAAATTACAGAAGCCTGAATTCTATTTGCATCAATAATATTGAGAAAACAATGACCCACAAGCAGATCACTCAAAATTTTAGTTTCCAAATTTTAGTTTCCAGAGAATCATTAAAGATACTGTTGAATTTTCCTTTCATTTCCACAAAACACATTTAGTCTTTTGAGTCTTTGTTGCTTTTGTAATACTTGCAAAAAAACCCACATTATTAACTGAAACACTAAACAACCTGGAAGTAGTGTTAGGTGTTTATTGCTGAGAGCTATTTTCATTAGGAGACTGAAAGTAATGAACCTTTTCACTTTAGGGAGATGACACACACAGAAATCTAATAATTAACCCCCACCTAATTTTAAAATAGTGTTTAAAGTGAATAAAATTTTCCTTACTGACACGCTGGTTCATCAGAATAGATTATTAACTGCTAAATATTCATTTCTCTACTCAAACAAAATATTGCATGATGGATTTTTTCAAAATATATTAATTATAAAATTGAATTTTTAAATGCTTCAGGATCTTCTGTGATGTCTCTGCATGAGGCCATCAGATTTCCAGGTTTTGCTGTCTGCTCATTTGTGATACTTAACAAGATATTTCTTCCCTGAAAGCTAAAGACTCCCAATCATTTCCTCTCTTTTGCATGTCCCATTCATCCCTACCAGTCTATTGTTCATGGACTAAAAAACAGAAATGCAGATATTGTAACTGTGCTGCAAGAAGAGATACAGTTCTGTAGACACATATATGCAGGGAAAGATGAATTTTGGGGTGATTTGAGGTGGGTATTGTGGTGGATGACTACACAATACAGACTTCAGGTTATAATTTGCATTCACACACAAGAGCAGTGGCCCTACTGTGCCCCCAAAAACTGTATCAGGAGGAAGAGAGCTCCACTTCTGACTTAGTAAAGTTCTAATAACAAATTAATATGAAAACATGAGCAGCCACAATTATTAAATTAGCATGTGTGAGGAGTACAATAGCTCTCCTAAGTAACAGAGTCACTACATTTAATGACTATCAATTAAACAAATGGAGCCAAAAGCACAAACAGGTATTTGCTCTCTGGGTGATGGACACACAGGGTGCACACCCTGATGAGACTCAGCCCTTTGCACCACTGAACTGGGAATTTTAACAGGGTTGGCAAAGATGCAGTCCAAGTGCCAAATGATAGCCGAGGCAAACATGAGCAGCACTTAACTTCTGATCTCCAGGTAATTAAATTTATTAGGAATGCAGACTTGAAGCCTTCTGAAGCCCCTGCAGCCCAGTAAAGACCTTCCAATCAGTGCAAATCAGGCATCCTCATGCCTTCAGATGTCAGGGTCACTGCTAACTTCTGCATTTGTTCTTTCTGGATATTATTTTATAAATAATACATGCAAGTCTAATTCTGCTCAGACTCTGTCAAACAAAAGTATCTGACTTTGTTTGCTTTCTAGAAATGTGATGACTGCTTTCTGTCAGAAAAAAAGCTCTGTGGGAAATCTATTTTTCCTGGTTAATAAAGTACTGTGCTGAACACGGAGTGAAGGGGAGCACAAGTGGAAATTATGCAGACAGTGTGACTAGAGGAAAATGAGGAAGTGCAAACCAAGCTTAGAATGTGTGTGTAGAAAAGTGCTGACACACATACCACTGATGATGTAAGAAACTCATCACCAGCCTCTGCTATCACATGCTAAGGTTCACAAAGCTGGAATCTGCTCATTTCCAGCTTGTTGTCAAGGTCCCTGCCCATTCAGCTAGGGAGTTAGTGGGGTGGGTCTTAAGGCTAGAGGAGAAGGAGAAGTCCTGCAGTTTTAACCATTTGTGGGAAGGTGTTTGATTTGCTCTCCAGAAGAAAACTTCTGTAAGGTTTTTCCCTCCACTGTCCCAGGCTGCTCCAAGCCCCAGTGTCCAACCTGGCCTTGGGCACTGCCAGGGATCCAGGGGCAGCCACAGCTGCTCTGGGCACCTGTGCCAGGGCCTGCCCACCCTGCCAGGGAACAATTCCTCATTTCCAACATCCCATCCAGCCCTGCCCTCTGCCACTGGGAGCCATTCCTCCTTGTCCTGTCACTTCAGGCTCTTGCAGTAATTTCTATCAAACAACCTAGAGGAGGGTAAAAAACCTCAACCCTTATCCAGTTGTCAGTGGGCAAGAACCTGATCCTTAAACTATGGAATTCAGCAGCTTGATACAAACTACAGTACTCAATATTACATGCTGTTTACCAGCCAGCACCATCTTAGTAGAGAACATAAATGTGGCAGCTGTAGGTTTCTTAGTGACAGTTATTTACAGATGCCTGAAGGTTCCAAGATCTGGCATAGAACCCTTTCATAGTTTACAATCTATCAGAGCCATTGCCTCAATACTGTCAATGGTAAATTTTGACTTAATCTTCACATTTACTAAGAAAAAAAAAAAGAAAAAAGTTATGAAGCCACAGAAGATATAAGCAGTTTTATTTCTAATATGGTTTTATAGCTCCAGTTTGTACTCTTCAGTGCCTGACATTTTGCAAGTCATATGGTGTGTTTCCTCAGGGAAAGTAAATCAGCTGCTCTCCTGGAGTGCAAGCTTCCTAATACAAAAAAAAAAGTGCTTTGTTTGAGAGCAAAAGTGCTGTACAGTTGTTATGGCAACTGGATTTTAAAAGGAAGTGCACAGTTTTGAGGGGCATCTGCTTAATTCCCAAACAAATTCTTCACCCCAGATGCCCCTGGGAGGAATGATTTTTAAATCAGTATCTGGCAAGATGCAGAATGACTTCCAGCTGAGCAGCTTGGCACAGCTTCCACTGCCTCCATGGAAGGGGTGATCCCTGTGTTTCAGCTCCATGGGAAGGCTGATCCCCACGTTTCAGCACCATGGAAAGGGTGATCCTTGTGTTTTAACTCCATGGAAAGGGTGATCCCTTTGTTTCAGCTCCATGGAAAGGCTGATCCCTAGGGTGTTTCAGCTCTATGGAAAGGGTGATTTCCATGTTTCAGCTCCATGGAAAGGAGTGATCCCCGTGTTTCAGCTCCATGGAAAGGAGTGATCCCTGGGGTGTTTCAGCTGGAGGAGCCACTGCCTGTGCACTCCCAGAGCCCTCCCATGTGGCTCAGCCCTACAAACACCAAGGGGAAGCACATTGCCAGGGCATCTGAGGCAGTGGGTGCATGAGATCAACATTTAACAGCACTCAGCAGAAACAGAATATCCTCCCTTCCTGGATAGACACACAAAACTAACTTCCAGTGCAATTGTAAAGTCCTTTAAACCTAAGGACAAATCAGAAACAGAAATCTATTTGGCATGTGTATGCATGTGTGATGGGCTGGGAATGGTCATGCTGATTGTGGTTGTCACCATGCTGTCAGAACCTGCCAGAGAAGTTTCAATATGGAGCTGTGAACTACGAATTGAAAGTTCTTTCATATTTTAAGGAAAGGCTGTAATACTTGAATCATCCATAATTGACAACATTAACTTACAGTTGTCTTCACTGTGTGGAGTTTTATGAAATTTCAACACCATACAGATGAAGTTTTGGGGATGTTTTCCAGAAATATGCAGCACTGGCATATACAATATATTTATGCATAAAGAAAAAATTGCAAATGAAAAATATCGATATTAGTGACAACTTGTGCCAGGACTAATTGCTTTGTATAGAAAAACAGGTCATGCAAGGACTCAGAAGTACAGCTAAATAGCCCAGATTCCCAAACTTCCAAGGGATACACAGATGTACAAAGTAGTTCTTTCAAAGGGACATTTACTGCCAAGCACAGGCTGGGGAAAAATATAACAGGGAAAGTATCTGAACATGCCAAGAATCACACCTTATTTTAAATTCAAAATTATTAACTAACTTCTAAAAGGTATTAGTGAACAAGAGCAAAAAATATAAATCCTCCTGTATCTTATTACAACACAAATGGCTTGAGAAAAGCAAAATATTGTTTACAACAATCAGATGCAGAAAAACTAAATTTGGAATCAACTACAGCAAGGAGTTCAAAACAGAGGCTTTGGATGATGGATTACATTGTAGCTGCTAAAGTGACACTTTCTCCTCTCCTGCTGTTTTAAGCGCAGGACTTGTGTTTTGCACAAAAATCTTAGAGTACCAGTACTATAGCAAAGCACTATTTGTGCTGCTAAAAATCATAGAGATTCAACAGGTATGAATAAACCCAGACAAAGGCATCACTTCTGAGGCTGCTCCATGCCCCTTCTCTTTTCACTTCTTTTCAAGGCTGACTTTCTGATTTCAAGGCTGCTGTGAAGGCTGGGCATCAGAGTTAGCTGTTTATACATATAAACAATGGGCATCTTTAAAAATCCATAAATTCTAGGTAGTCCATAAATACTGCCAGCTCTCTGCACCTGCACTACATGAAGCCAGATTTATAGGAGGAGGAATTGTTCGTTCACAGATGCATCTTAACATGAAAGTCCATTTCATTTACATGACCCTGGAGCCTTGTCCAGACAAGCTCACTTGAGCTTTGCCCAGATGGTGCCCATTTGCTCAGGCATCATTTATTACAATTCCCTGAGGCTGGGGCAGGCAGCCAGCTGGCAGAAGCTGCCAGACTTGTGCTGGGGAGATTGCACATCTTCATCACTGCACAGCAAACACAGCAATGACAGCTCTAAACCTGCCAATGTTTGCATCATTCTGCTGCTTAACCTGTCATGTTCAAGCTTGGTTTATGCCCCAAAATTATATATATATAAATAGGCAGAGTCATGAAAGAATTACAGCAAGAGCACAAAGGAGGTGCCTTGAATTAACAGGACACTGGTGTTGCCATGTAAGCCTTATATATAACTCCAAACTCTATGAAAAATTAGAGATGGATAAAGAAAAAATATCAGGGGAGGACAACAATATGAAGAATTAATCAAGTTTCTTCAGCAGATCGTTTTTCTAACAACCTAAGGAAATGAATATGAAGCTTTTTCAATTTCAAATATTCTACTATGGCAGCATTAGCAAACATATGAATGAAAGCTACAAGCAGGAGTTTTTATTTAAAATGTCACAGGGTTTAATATTCTGTGTCCTAGCATATACGGAAGAAGACCAGACAGTGCTGAAACATGAAACTAATACACTTAAAGCTGGAGATTTTTTAACTAACAGGGTGTAACTGCAACTGATTATTTCATCTCCTGCAACATAGAACCTGTATCCCTACAAGATTTTTATAGATCACTAAGTATGCTAAGTTCACTGTTGCCACACAACTGTTTTATTGTCATTGTATTTTCTTTAAGACAACACCTAGTACCAAATGCAACCCACTGAAGTATAGACATATTAAAAAAAAAATCCCCTTTAAAACTCATCTAAAGCCAGTATGAATATTATACAAGGCATACACTGGCAAACATAACATAGTCCTGGCAGTTTGCAATGCCCTGGTGGGGAATGTCAAGTTAAAATTTACCCACAGCAGAGCAGTGATAGTGAAGTATCCAGTTTATGACAAGAAACAACAGGGAATAAATTTGCATTACCCAGGCAGCAGCCAGTGCATATCCAAGTATAGGGCATCAAAAGAAATACAACCTCTTCCATCAATATTAATCATACCAATAGTAAAAGCATTTATCTTTTTTCCAATTTGCTAATTTTCAAGTGTCAAAATTATTAAACCATTATATTTTCCCATGGACCCAATACAGAACAACTCACTCATTTGAAGAGAGTTTCTGAGCTTTTAAAAGTGTTTAACTTCATATTCAAGGACAGCAAGTCTACAATATCCTTAGAATTTACTGTGAAAGTCCAACCCTCCTAGTTAAAAATTGAGAGTTTGAGATCTCTCTTCTCTTTTCACAGGAAACCAACTCCTGTGGCAGCAGCTCTCTGGCCACAGAGAGCAAAACTTTTCCAGGCCTTTCTGGGAAAGGCTGTGAGAAGATCAGAGAAAACAATGAGAAACAATGCTTACCTTCACTGGCTGCACCTGTTATGCACATGTGGAATGTGTTATGGAGATTTGTTTACCAAAGGGTGGTTTCTTAATTGGCCACTGGTGGTGGTGTTTGGATTCAAGGACCAATTGGGTCCTCCTGTGTCGTGACTGTAAGCATGACGGATTTCTTAATAAGTATAGTAAAATAAAGTGATGGATATGCCTTCTGAGAATCATGGAGTCAATGCTAATTATTACCAGGCTGGTGGCCTGCGGTGACAAACTCCACCTTTAAGTCTACATCTAGAATTTCATTAAACATACAATACTTGACTAAATAAGGTTTCCTGTTACTTCCATGTACAAATGACATGCCAAACCAGAGCTCTTGAAACAGAGATTTTTGGAGTGCACTTGAGTTAAAAAAATGAATTAAGCATTTATATTCTAGCTTGTAGGGTTGGGTGTTGAATTTTAACCTTTTACTTAAGAAAACTCTGCCATGGTACAAAGGGCATAGGAAAATACAAATTTCTGAAATTTCTCCCATAAAGAACAATACCGGAGGATACTGAGGGATGCAAAGAACCCAGATAAAGGGGCTCCTCTGTCTCCAAGCCTATCCAGACTGATACACGTACTCAGATAAGCACCAAAGGACCAAAAGCTCACACGCAAAGGAGGAAAGTTTAAAAGTTCAATCATGAGGAAGACCACAATCTTCATCCTCAGAGACCACCAGAGACTCCTGCAGGAGCACCACGGCAAACCACGCGTGCCCAGAAGGGTGTGGACCTATTTAGCATGAGGGGAGAGGACAGGCATGGCCAGGGGTTGAATATGTATGGGAAGGTTGTGTAATGCATTGCATATGGAACACCTTTGGGAATAAAGGTATGGGTCAGACCGAGGCTTGGGGCACAATTTTCTGGGGAACAATCTCACTTGTGCCGGGTGCTGACAGTACATACCCACTTCAGACCTACCCCAGGTTGTGGAGTCTATTTATTCTGTGTATCAATTCACTCTGGCTTTAAATTCATCCAGGAAAAGCACCTACCTCATGTGGAACAGAAGACAGCACCCTCAGGGGACAGGTGCACCCCATCCCAGCCAGATTGCGCTGGAGAATCACCTGGAGCACCTGCAGATCGTTTCTGCTCAGCAGAGCTGGAGCCTGGAGCAGTTTCTCCAGGGAAAGGGAGGAGCTGGCTACAGCCAAGTGCCACAGGTGCTGGATGAGCTCAGCCCCAATGGGGCATGGGGGGGCTGAGCCAGGGCACAGCCAGCTGCTCAGTGTTAGCCCAGCCTGGGTGGTGTCAGGGGGACACATAAAGCTGCTCTCTGTCCTGGGTGCTCTTTAAAACACCTGGGAACAGAGGGGAAAGCTCCTTGTGCGGTACCAGGAGCAGAGGTACCTCACAGCTCTGCTGGAACCTTCTGGAAGGCACAGGCTGGTGGGGATGTGTGGCCTCTCAGCACCTCGTCCTGAGCCCCCTGTCAGGCTCCAGGTGAGGCAGCGGTGCTGGCACAGGCTGTGCAGGCAGAGGGATGGGGCTAGCTTGGGAAGCTGCAGCTGGAGGGACACATGCTGTGCTCACCCTCTGTGCTGCAGGTGGCACAGGGACACGGGCTGGCTTCCTTGGCTGGGCTTTTCAGGGAAAGGGCTGTTGGTTGTGGAGAATTCCATGGGAAATCTTGACTGTGTCAGTGCTGGCCTTGCCTTGTCACTGCATGCTGAGAGTTTTAGACTTTCTGTACTGACAGACTGACTTTGGACACTGCATTTGACCTGAGGCCATAGAGAAAGCTTCCAAAATTAAATAACAGAACTAAGATTATGAGTGTATTGTTTAAATAGAAGTATATAATATTGTATAATACAAAACTTAATTTTAAAAGTTTTAGAATATAGTAATATATAAAAAGCAAAATAGAATTATTAAAGCAGAAGCTAGTCCTTCTTCTTTACCTTCTTCTGCATAAGTTTAAGTAGTATTTTATAGTTAAGCAGATAAATCTACATTACAAGACACAAGTAATTAATTATTAAATTAAAAGTAAAAATAGTTCAAGTATAATTTTTTTGATTCAGTAATTTTTCTTTAAAAGCTCTTATTAAAGATAAATTCAAAACCATTTTATGACTTATTAATAAAGTATTATGAATAAAATACTCTAAAACTCACAGCTTATAAGACTATAATATAAACAAGAAGTAATAAACATCTAAATCTAAACACAAATTACCATCTTGAATGCTTTCAGTCCCAATTGTAACAAAAAAAAAAAAAAACCAAAAAACCAAGCAAACAAAAAAACCAACACAGAGAAGCACTGCTGTAATGCAAGGGTTGAGCTGGGGAGGTCCTGGTGTTGGAAAGGCTGTGCGCTCCCAAGTGATGGAAAGACAGACTTTTCAGAGGCTGCTCTCGCTGTTTTTTAGCTGCCTGCACATTTTAAAGCTGAGCTCTGTGCTTTGGGCAGGTGTGAAAGTCCTGGAGCTGGCGTTTGTTGCTGACAAAGCTCCTGTCAAGGAACTTGCTTCTTTCTTTGCTCCCTGCTAAAGTCCTGTTGGCTTCTGTCAAGTCTGGGGACTCTTAAAGTTAAGTATGTCCTAAAATCCTTCACTGAACCCACAGGCTTGCTAATGGCTTTGCTGGACTGGTAAGACTTTTCCAGAAGCTTTTCCCTCAGCACATCAGTGTAAGCACTTGGTACTTTTCTTTCATCAGTAAGAGAAAATATTTTTTCACTGTTAATGAAACATACAGAATTTGGCAATTTTTGCGTTCTTGCCCGTAAATGTGCCTTAAGGATACATGGAAATGGCGAACTGCAATCCTTCTTTTCCTCCTTCTACTCCAAGGATGTTGGGAAATATTTCCTTGTGTTGTTTTTTTCCTTACACCTGTTTGGAAACTTTGGCTTTCTTTTTCCTTTTACCTTTCATGAGATTTACTCAATGTGTGGATTCCTGTACCCAGAGAGTTTCAGAGCAGTACACATGTTCAGTATCTCGAGCAGTCCCTGTTTCCACAAACTGCAAATTGATTTTCCTTCTCTGAAGGTTTTTTTTCTGAATCGTCTTGACCCCACCTGTCCCACAAGTGAAGCTTCTTGATAAGAGCAAGGACTTGATGGGCTTCTAATCTAATCTTTGCTGATAATTCCTTTAGTACTACTGAAGTTGGTTGGTTGGTTTGGTGTTTGGGTTTGTTTTTTTTTTTTTTTTTTTCCCTTTCTGGAGTTTCTGCTGCAGGGAAGAAGTCTGTCTTGAAGGATTTATTTCTTGTGGGGAAGTTGGTTTCTAAGTATTGTGTCATACTAATATATATGTTCTATATGTGCTATAACCTTCCTGTTGCTTTTTTCTTAATAATTAATTGTGTGGGGATTTTTTATTTTTATTTTTTTATACTTGTGTTTACCTATTGTGAGTTTTCCTAAATTTTTCCTGGTGGATTTCTAGGTTATAGGTTGTGAGCCCTCAACACTGAGTCTGTGGTCCTGGCGACTGTACAAAACACAAAAGCAGACCTTGGAGAATCTGTTCAAGGGGACTTTTTGAACAGAAAAATCAAACCCATGAAGTGATTAAGAGAAAACCATAAAGTTGTTTTTTTAATGCTACACGTGAAAAGCCCCTTGTTCATGGTTTATAACAGTATTATAATTCTGAGTTGTTGTCAGTTATGTGTAACTGGAGAAAGGTAATTGGATTTGTTACTTTAGTTTAACAGATCGCACATGGGTTGATAATTAGTCTGTGACCTCAGATAATAAATTCAATACATTAGCAGTTCTCCCATAAGCATTATTTTTTGAAGGTTAAGGCTGCAGAATGTACATTTTTAAACAATTGTTTGCTAAACAGTTCAAGTAAATAATGAAATACCACAGACTGAATATCACTTATTTGACTCCTAACCATTCATTCTTTTTCTTGACATGTTATGAAGCATTAATTAATGTTTTTATTGCTACAGAAGCACTGTAAAGGCAAAGTTTATTGTAAGTACAATTCAGTCATAGTTTCAGGATGGGGAGCAGTTTTAGGCGCTCCTTTCATCTGTGCCTGCTGATGTCTTATCTGTGAGGGGCAGATGTGTTTGTTGGGTTTTTGGCAGTATTTTCATGTATGAATATGTTCCAGTGAGGCTAAAACAAACACGCAGGTCTCCTGAAAATTCATTTTCCTTGAGCACTTGAGCTTTTGGGTTTTTATTTTTTTTGGTTTAATAATTTTTTTTATTGCTACATTCCTGGAGTTTTACTTCTGGTAGCGGTGTAAATGCTTTTGTAACATCAATAGAAGGGTTTCGTATTTCTGATGACACAGTAACAGCCCCAGAGGAGTCATTACCACCACATTGCAGGCACTGGAGCTGTTTCAGTGTCAATGAAGTGTCTCTCAGACTTCCATCCGTGTGCTAACAGCCCCAGAGGAGTCATTACGTGTCACTCGGAGAGCCTGAGCACTTATGATGTCAATGGAAGTGCAATTTTAATGTCTGGCTATGTGCTGGTGGAAAAACTCCATAGGTGTGGTGAAATATAGGCTTTACCTTTAATATGTTATTATCGCTGCTCTGTATAAGATTTGAACGTGTGATAAATGAGTCATGAAATGGTTGCCTCTCACAATTAAAAGGCAAATATTATGTATGTGCCAAGAGAAGGAGTTGATTGACAGAACTTTGGGAGGGGCCAAAAGGCTTAAGAGACAAAACCTCCATTGTGGATGAGCACATGGTGAGAAAAATCCTCTGCTTCCAGCGCTGTAATATTTTCTTGATTCAGTCTTCTGTTGTATTTTTGATAAAGTTTTAATAAACCTTTTAAATTTTTGCAAATGAATATAATTTCTCACAAACATGAGCCTTAAAAGAAGAGGAATGTGCAGCCTCTGAGGTTTGTGTTTTGGCAGCTGGAAAGATGAAATTAGTCAGGAATTTGCACCTTTTCATGTATGATGTACAGCCAACACACTGTAAAGCTGTACTGTGGGGTGGATGCAGTGGAGCTGTAACCACTGTTCCTGCTGCACTGCACAAATGGGGAAAGCTGCAGCTCTGACACAAAGGAATCTTGGAAACACCAAAAAGTTATTTTTGCAGTAAGATGTTTGTAGGCTTGTTTCACACAATGAAAGACAAGTGGGTAATTCAAGATTTTTGAGTTTTTCCTAGATTTTGATGTAACCTTTGTATACTTAACCTGTGAACTCCCATATCTTAACTATATTACCTTTGCATGCCCTTTGTATTTTGTGTTGTGTTTGTACTTTCTTATAGCAGATTCAGCTGTGCAGTTTTCTCAAACTTGGGAGGTTGTTATATGAAATATGGAAAGTGAGACTTAAATGAAATTAGTTTAACCTCTTAAGAGGAGTAGGAAACATATAAGGAAAGAAAAGAAAGGTCTTCTAAATGAAGTGTTTGGAAGCATTTTGGTTATACTTTGCTGAAGATGAAGTCCCTTGTCACAGCAGCTTTGAGCCCTCACACTGCTGGTCACTGGAGAGTGATGCTTAATCAGGCATGGCAGCAGATTGCTGGCTGCCACCACTCTCAAAAGGGAAAAAGCCACTCTCCTCTGAAGTGTCATAAGGGAAGAAAGAGGTTGGAAGTGAGTTTAATCTGGGACTACAAGCGCCTGAAAATTAACAGAACACTTCTTCAAAGGGATAGAATTGGGGAAAACAGTGTCCAAGTAAGTAATAGCAAGATAAATGCTTTGATATTGCTTTTTATGATGACCTTGCTGTGCTAGGAGCAAGAGACCAAACACAACCTCTGACCTGACTGTTTTTAGTTTCCTTAGATGGTAGCACTGTCTGGCAGTTTATCTCAAATGTGCGCAGGGCCATAGTGCCTGCGAACTTCCTCATCCTGTCACTGAGCATGGGCACATGTCTGGAAGCTGAAGCAGTGGTTCTGTGCTCTTCCTTTTCCATGCTGTTTTGACACTTGTAAACCAATTAGTGAGATTCTGCATCCAGAGTTTTACAGGCTTCTCTCTTCATCTTGAGCACTTCTGTGGCTTGAACAAAATAGCTTCAAGTTCTTTCTGAGGATTTCTATCTGTGTTTTATTTTTGCTTCTGAGATGTTTTTTTAAAGTCTCTCCTGGTTTAGTTGTGACATATTTCACTGTTGCTATTTACTGATAGCCCCAGGGGCAGCAAGTATAGGTGTTGTTAAACACAGGTTTAATGCTCATTACAATCCTAGCAAGTGGCTGCTGTGGCTACTTGTTTGGGATGTGTTTTGCTCTGGAACCCTTTGATATAAAAATAAAAATGTGCTGCAGTTGCTTTAAAAAGAAATAAATCTTAGTTTGTATATTTTTGAATTTTATGAGGACCTTCAAACCACTCTTATTAGACAGCCAGCATAAATCTTTGAGAGACTAGGACCTGCTAGATAGACAGGTAATGTTTCTCACTAAGGACATTATTCACCAAAAGTTTTTGAACAGGTTAAATGAAAGTGTTAAAGGAATGCAATCCAAGTAACAATAAAACAAATGGGAGTTGTCCACTTAAGTTCTCTTCTTCCCTACCCCCACTTCTTGAGTTTACATCTGCTTCTAAGGACTGCTGTGTAGGACTTTTTCCTGTAGAATGTCCGTTCTTTCCTTGAATACTTGAGGGTAGAAAGATCTGCGTTGTCTCTGAACCCAACATGGAACAATTGTCCAATGTGCTGTCCTGTCAAGGTCCCAGTGCTCATTCCTCACTGCAGCTATTTCAGTACTTTCACTGTCCTAATTCTCTGCTCACTGTGGCTACTTCCATCTCTCTCCTCCCTTTTCAAAATGAACTTGTTGCAATGAGAATTCTTTATGTACATCAGCCTTGGATCCCTGGTGGACCTGAAGTACCCTTGTGTCTCATTTGTGTCCCTGGGGCAGGGACAGAGGGAATGGGGAGTATGGTCAGTTAATCACATCTCTGCTGGTCCTTCTTCCTCATGGAGAGATCTTTCCAGCAGCAGACAGTGCTTCATGAACTTCTGCAGAGTGAGTACTTCCTGAAGGTTGCAGGACCCTTCTCCATGGAATGTGGTCCTTCAGGAGCATGCTGCTCCAGCATGGCTCACCCAGGGTAACAGGTCCTGCCAGCAAACCTGTCCTTGTGTGGGCTTCTCTCTCCATAGTCTGCAGGTCTCTGCCAGGAGCTGCTCCAGGGTGGAGTTCCTGGGGTCACAGCCTCCTTCAGCACCCCCTGCTCCCGTGTGGGTCCTCCAGGGGCTGCAGGGGAAGGGATCCCTGATCCATCCTGGAGCCCAGGGGCTGCAGGGGAAAGGATCCCTGATCCATCCTGGAGCCCAGGGGCTTGGGGGGCACAGCTGCCTCTCCCTGGGCTGCACTCTGGGCTTGGGGGAACCTCCAACACCTGGAGCAGCTCCTGCCCTGGGGGGCTGCAGAGCTGTTCCTCTCACATTTTCTCCTTTCTCTATCCTGGCTGCCATTCTGCAGCATTTTCCCCCTTCTTCAGTGTCACCAGAGATGCTGTTGCTGATGGGCCTAGCCTTGTGTGTTCCAGAGCCACCTGGGACTGGCTCTGCCAGACCTGGGGGAAGCTTCCAGCAGCTTCTCACAGAAGAAGCTCCCCAGCTACCAGAGCCTTCCCACACAAACCCAGAATAATGTTTAGACTGTCAGTGTGCAAACTCTTATTCTTAGTCTTAGGGATTACTCATTTCAGGGAGGTGCAGTTCGAGTGCTCTTTGCCTCAAGTATTTATTCCTTGCTTCTACAGTAATTTTAACAGTGATATTTTAATTTGTAGAGAGCAGCTCAGAAGTGCTGTCTGCTTGCAGGTGTAAGGATTGCTGCATTTTGTAATTCCCCATTTAGTGGCTTCTATAGGGGACTGCAGATGGCCAGCCAAGCTGGGCAGTAATTACATTTGTGCTTAAAGGCAGACGTGGCAGACACAGCGCTGCAGAGTGACCTTGGAGAGGGCTGCCCCAGGTCCCGTGCTGTGGCACTGACCTTGTGAAAAACACGTTCACTCTCCTGTGAAAATGAAAAAAACTTAATAAAGAACAATAGGAGACAAGGACCATAAAGCAAAGGTTTTCACAGCTGGGTGCATCTGGGCACTCAGCCAAGACCACGCTGTTACCTTTGGGGACACCCCTTAAATACCTTTTCCCTTCCATCAGCCTGTTGCATATTCATAGGCCCTCATGCACAGTAAACTTTTCCCCAAACTAGTTTATGTGTTCTAGGAATTGTTTAGCCTGGCTTCTCCTTGGGTCTGCCTTTTTAGAGCATGCAGATTCCTTGGTTGTGGTCTTAGCCTTTGTTATTGCCTCCAGAGGTGAGTGCTGCTGGCTGGCAGATCAGTGCAGGTGTCCTCATCCTGTGTTCCCTGGGTGTGATCCCATCCAAGCAGGCAGTGTAACACAAGCACACTGATACCAGCTATTGCACTACTGTGCCTAAGCCTTGATAACAGCAGAAATAAAAGCTACCTCTTATTATAAATTAATTTTAATGCCACACATATAGAATCCATATTAATATTTCTAAAAAGCCAATTTTATATTATGTATCTATAATATAACTCATTACCTGTGACAGCTGTGCCTGGGCCCTGAGATAATCAGACTTTGGGGGAATGGTGTGCAGGGGGCACCTCGTGGCTGTCAGATTTCCATGCCCTCATTACCATGCTCTGTGTGCTGTACTGTCTGAGAACAACGAAGATCCACCTTGAGGCATATCAGGCTGTCTGGCTAGAGGTGTTAGAGACCTTGACAGACTAAGGCAGTGTATTAAGAGCTTTCACTCTGATGATCCTCTTAAAAATGAGACTTCAGAATATCTAGTGCATAGCATGATTCATCTAAGACATCAAATAACATATGTTCTTAGCCTTTGAAGGCAGTCCTAATGTTATGCTTCAGCTGAAAAGTAAAATTAGTCTTGAGTTTTTAAAATACCAGTTTTCTCTGCAGTATTTTTGCATGTACTTCTTGTGAAGAGGTTGATTTCTGTAATCAGTCATTGAAGCAGTGAATTGCTGCCTGAGCAAAGTAATTTTTAGGATAAAATATCAAAACCCCACCCAAATTATAAGCTTGCTTTTCATGCTGTAAAGTAACTGAATGAAATAATCCTTTATAATGTTTTTGTGTCTGGGGTCTATAGTGCAGGTCCTGCCCCTTGACAGCAAAACATGAAACATTTACTTGTCCTTAGCACCATCTTGTGAATCCCTGGCAGAGTAAATCCTTCCCAGGACAGCATGTGCTTGGGGATATTTTTGTGAATGGTAAAGCTGACTTCCCAGAATCAAAAACTCCATTTTTCCTTGTCCTCAAGTACAGAGTATCCTAAACTGGAAGGAACCCACCAGGATCATCCAATCTGTCTCCTGGCCCTGCACAGACACCCCAACAATCCCACCTTGTGCATCCCTGAGAGCACTGTCCAAATTTGCTGCCTAGGATACCATGCTTGTGATTTTAATGCAAAGTTAGCATAAAATTGATGCTGTTCCCAGAAGATAGATAAGTACTTGATCATCTTCCATAATGCCATCTTCCCAAATAATCTCACTGGTAACTGACTGCTCTGCATTTGGCAATGTAGAGGTAATGTGTGATTTTTGTCAAGGTTATGTAACAGAGGTGCCTTCAGTCTGATAGTTACGTACTGTTTGTCAGAAAATAGCTTGAGTAAATTACCACAGGTTTTGTGAGGGCGTTTTCTCCTCACTTAAAACATAAACACACTGAAAATCACTTGATTGAAAGGTGCTTTACTTGTTGTACTTATCCTTCAGACAATTGTAAAACACAATTTCAATTCAAGAAATTAATTCACTTTAAGTAGTGTTAATCATGTAATTTCTGATTTTAGGCAGAGTTATGAAGAATGAAATGCTAAAGACTATAAATATTTCATAAAGTAAAAGTGAAATAAGCACTGGAGCACTTGGTCCAAAAAGAAAAAAAAAGAGAAAACCAATACTTTGCCTGTAACATTTTACTCAAAACTTTTACCTACTATTATTCATATTTTATTCATCAGTGCACTATTGTAGTTCTCTGCTGACAACAACAAAGATATCCTTTGATATCAGCCTTTATCTCATGTCTTTTATTAGAAGACCCTAATTCACTGGTGGTTTGAGAGAGAAATATTTTGATTAAAGGCATGGAGTAGATTTTAAGATTCTCAGGAAAAAAAAAAAGTGACTTGTATAAGTTAGAGACACTAGAAGCTTGTGATTGGCACGCATTATTGAACTTTGTTTTGTATACAATGTGGGTTAAGATCTATTTGTTTGAATTAGGACTCCATTGGTATAATTTGAATGACCAAATTTAATTGCAGGCCAGTATCAGTTATAAATCTGGTCTGTTGTTTACATTTGTTGTCTCAGTGGAGATCTTACATACCAGATATTTTAGTCCTGTGAAATCTGGATCTGACAAATCTAGATTTGCTCTCAAATTACCTGATGTATTTCATGCATCCTGGAGGAATAAATTTTGAAAGATAGCCACACTCTGCTTTCTGTCCCTGCAGTAATAATGAGTTGACTGTTTAGCTTTGAAGAGTTGTTTTACTTTCACAAGCAATTTTGTCTCTGTGGAAAAAACTCATTTTTAATATTATGCTCTGAAGGAACCCTGGGCTTGAAAGAGGCTGTTGAAGGTTATGTGGTGCTTTATATCTACATCAAAATACCTGAAGGGGACACACACTCCCTGAATATTGTAAAGAAATGTGCTGTGTTTAAGGCATCTGGTTGAGTGCTAAATGAATATTTGTCTTGCCAATTGTATGGGTTTGGACCCTGAAAGGCAACTGAGGCAAAGGTTCTACGATAATGGTTGGCAAATATTTTGAATGTACATGTGGGTCTTCCAAAAAGCAACAGGTGCAGCAGATTGGGGTTTGGAAGCATTTAATAACTTATGATAAAATAAGCCCATCTCAAAAATAAAGCATGGCCTGCAGGTCTCTGTAGCTGTGTTGGGTGGATTGAGCCAACAATAGCCTGTAAACAGGAATTTTGTTGTTTCTGGCTCTCATCCTTAGCTTTTCACCTGTAACAGTAGTAGAGGAATGTTTGAGTATAAATATTTATATGTTTAGTAATTAATCATGTGATAAGTGAAGACAAGGCTTGAATTAATTATGATTTCACCTAAAGCAGGATTTCCACCAGCTGTTTAATACTATATAGCTCATGCCTGTGAAACTGGCCATTTATTACCTTTAAACATGAGTAGAAAAAGTAATAAAACATAACTGGCAATTAGCATGATTTTCATATCTCAGCATCTAGTGACATGCTTAGATAAAATTCAGTAAATCGTAACAGGTTACGACAATATTCCTTCTAAAACTTGCCCCGTCATTAGAAATATCTGATTATCATATATTGCTTTTCATGCATTCTTGAGGTTTTATCTGACAAATCTTATGGGGAAACAAAGTTCAGTGCTCATCTCCTGTGTGTGGTGTTCACGGTGCTTCAATTCAGGGTGGTGGCTGAGTCAATTCAGATTTTATTTCTGATTTGAGTTTGTTTGCTGTGATGGGGCATATTAAAGACAGTGGAGCATTAATATCTTTTACCATTTAATAAATGTGCTCTTAGCCAAAAATAGGAGACTCTTGCTATTGGCACCCACATGTGTGCAAAAGTACTCAGGTGCACATTGGCTTCATTTTGAACCATGAGTTGGTGCCCTTTGAGCAAATCTGGAAATTTACAGCCCAGCCTAGTCCTAGATAGGATTGAGACATTAACAAAAAAGAAGTCAATCGTCCATATTTGTACTAAATATAATTGACCTATAATGCTGGAAATAAAGGTTGTAAAATCATTCATTTCTGCATTCTTATGGTATTTGCTTCATTTTCCCTTAAAAGGAGTAAGTCCAGATTTTTACAACATCTGGTATATTTATAGCAATTAGTTCTGGACAGGTTGTGCTGCTGTCATTCTAAATTGCAAAGTCCAAACACACCCCAATTGGGACTAGAAATGATTTAGTCAATGAGTAATAGTTTATCTTACTCACTTGAATTGGAAAGCTATCAAATCTCATAGGTGTGACTGTTTTGATGCTGTTGGATTAAAATGGAGGTTTTTATAAGTGCTGAATCTTTTAAGTATGAATGTTAAACAATTGATATAAGTATTGTTCAGTATGATTACTTTCTTTGAATCTAATATATACCAATATATAGGAATTGTTGATAAAAGAATTCAGAATAAAATACACATTTACTTGTAAAATGAGTGTTTTTACGAAATAAATGGACCAATTAAAATACTAAGGCTACTCAGTGGAAAAAAAAAGTGATTTATCTTTTAAATTATCTTGTAGACATAAAGATCGCTGTCAACAGCATTCTATAAGTAATTTGACAATTTTTGCTTTCAACTCTAATAATATTGAAAAGCATTTAGAGGACCAATCTTAATGGATTTTCAACATCATAAATAAGAACTATTTATATTAGTTGTCCCAAATTGCTTTTTATTGGTATAGGCTTCGACACCAAATACAATGACCTGTGCCAAACCCACTGTATTATGTCCATACAGTGATCAGCAACTGCTCAAATACAGACTTGAGAAAACGGTTCAGTAACAGAGAAATACTTTTCAACTATGGAAATGTCAGTGTTTCCAGTGAAGCTGCTGTAGTTTTCTAGTATGAGAAAGCTAATTGGTAGTTTAAGGTGTGTTATATTGATAGTGGTAAAACATGTCACACACACACACACACACACACACACACACACACAAATTGATAATCACAGAATCCCAGGAGGTTTGGCTTGGAGGGGACTTTAAAAGCTCATCCAGTGCCACCCCTGCCATGGCAGGGACACCTTCCACTGTCCCAGGCTGCTCCAGCCCCAGTGTCCAACCTGGCCTTGGGCACTGCCAGGGATCCAGGGGCAGCCACAGCTGCTCTGGGCACCTGTGCCAGGGCCTGCCCACCCTGACAGGGAACAATTCCTCATTCCCAACATCCCATCCAGCCCTGCCCTCTGCCACTGGGAGCCATTCCCTGTGCCCTGTCCCTCCAGCCCTTGGCAATTGTCTCTCTCCATCTTTCCTGCAGCTCCTTCAGGCCCTGCAAGGCCACCCTGAGCTCAGCCCAAAGCTCCTCCTGTGCAGGTGAGCGATGCCAGCTGTGCCAGCCTTTCCTCCCAGCAGAGCTGCTCCATCCCTCCGTTCATCCTCATGATGTGTGATATAGCAATATATGAAATATTACTTGACTTTTTGATGACAGCATCACTGAAGGGAATTCTAAGGAACACCTGCACCATGCACAAACCTGTGCAACCCTTCAGTAATGGAAGACACAAGCCTTAAAATCCATTTGAATCTTTGGAGTTACCCATTTCCTCTAGCTGATCAAAAAATTTGCTTGCTAAAGTACACAGTCAAGGACAAGAAAAGTGTGCATTGTGAAAAAGTATTTTAAATTGCTTGTTAGAAGGAAAAAAGATGTCTTTGTGAAATTCCCCTCTATTTTTCAGCAATTAGTTACTGCAGATTTTGTCAGTGTAATGTTTATTTTAAGGTGTTTTTTTCTTTTAATTTAAGTGTTCAGTAAGGTATTTAATTGACTGTCTGCACTAATTAGGGATTTGTTTTTGGCTGGTAAAGAATTCATGTGCTCAGATAATGTTCTTTATCTTGAACAGTCTGATTATGTTGTTTTATATCACTGCATGCAGTAAACCTGAGGCTGGCTGCTAAGTTGTGGACATGAGGGCTACAGAGCAAATGTCTTTAAATCAGAAATGTGAAATGCAGAAAAAAACAACGGTTTAAACTAGTCAGGAGTTAAAAGCTTTTGTGTAAACAGGTGTTTGCAGCTGGCCAGGCATTGAGATAAATGGTAAAGCCAAGTGTGCCTGAAAGCTTTCCTCTAACAATCCCTAGACAAAGGCAGCCTTTGTGACCTCTTCTTGTCTTGTTTTCACAGCAAACCAACAGAGACACAGAAATGGGGTTGCAGTGCAGGGCTGGGATCCCTCTGAATGCTGCTGTTCAGTGATTTATTGTTTGAAATGTCTCCCTGCACGTGGAGGAATAAATGTGTGATAACAACGTATCTCAACACTTGTGTTCTCATCACTTTTCTGCTCTTTTTAAATAGGAACTGTGCAGTTCTTCTCTGGTTCAAAGCAGATTAGCAGAACTGGAGTCAGTGGAACTGTTTTCAGCTCCCACCTGTCTGTCCCAGAGTTAGAAATAGGCCATATTTTTAGGAAGGATTTGAGTATAAAATATTAATCTGCAGTCCTGAGTAGCAAAGATGTTCAAGGAAAGTCTGTCTGTTGTTGATACCATAACTCTGGATATGTAATAGCAGTTTTTAGCAGAAGAAATGGGTAAACATATGGCCCCTGTGGATTTCTGATGTTATTCATGCTAGTTTTTCATTTTTTGAGGTAACTGGAGTAGCTCTTTGTGCCAGTATGGTTCTATACCAAAATGCTTGGCCCTGAAAGATGGAACAGTTTGTATTTTGCAGTGCTAAAATTATGACATTTCAAAAGAAAACATTTTATCCGTTACAGTGAAAAGTTCATTTTCAGAGACTCAGCTTTCAGGGTTTCTATCTCAGGTTGCTTTTTACATTCAAGTTCCAATATTAATCCATGCAATTATTTGATTTGTGAGGTTTCACAAATCAATATGTGAAACCAGTAGAAATTGGCTTTGTTTCGCACAAGTCAGAGTTGCTCCAGGTTAGCTGAGAATGTTGGCCTGCAAAACTTGTAGCTCCTGTCTTGAAGCCTTGAGAATTTCTACCCTAGAGGAGATAAGCTTCTACAGGAAGGCACCCAAGAGATGCCAGAGCATTCAAATAGTGGTTCACAAAAGATACTGAATTAATGTATACTTTTGGATTTAATTTTTCTGATTAATATACTGGTTTTTAAATCACCATGACTTTTTATATAGAAGTTTTCAAATGCAAATTAGTGTAAGCAAGTGGGAGAATATGTACAGAGAACGCTAAAAAAAGGTAGTTATGCACTGTGTAGGATCTCCTGTGAGAAAGAGCTGCTGGGAGGAGGATAATCCTTCCAAGGAAATCCCTAATGAGCCATATTTTGTCCAGCTAGATGTTACCTCTCTCTGTGGATGTACATATACGGAATGATTTTCACTACTGTTCCTAGGATGTATAATGCAAGAACCTGATGTGTGTAAAATCCTTCTTAATGCTCTGAGGTGGTAATTTATAGTTCTATTTGATGTTTAGGTAAGATGCTTGCTCTATCAAATATGGTGATTAGTCCCTCTTGAATATAAGAGAGGGATTTCTGGCAGCAGAATTCTGTTTGACTGTAAAGCCTTGGAGGCTGGAAAGAAATCCGTCATACAAAAAATGTCTCTATATAGTTGCTCATCCACCAGATTCTGAAAAGAACCTCTAAGCTGTCAAGAAGTACAATATGATAAAAGCAGGAATGATGAAAAGGAAATGGCGCCTTGGAGATGACCATATAAAAGCATAAATTCCTCCTGGGACTTCTGCACATAAAAGATAGGTTTCACTACTTTTCTAAGAACACGGGATCACATTAACTTATTCAAATAGGAGGTCAGATCACAGTGTTTAGGTTTAAAGCTGTCCCACAAAGCCCTTGATAAGAAAAAATTGACAAATCACACTTTTGAATAAACTCATTTTAATCCTTTTCTTCCTTTTGAAATAATAAAAAAATATCCCTGTCATGCAGTTGCCATTGCATTTAATAGCTGTCATTTAGTGAAATGGAAAAATGATACCAGAACATAATGCCTTCAAATATGGCTAATAGCATTTTACATGAGGAAAAATACTTTTATTTTACATGAATATGGCTGTTGGTCTATGATTATTATTGAGAATTTTACTGCTTTGCCTATTGCAGCAGAGTGATAAGAATAGCTATAACTCCTGTCATCTGTATATAAAGACAGAGATTATTTTTCCTCAAGTTATTATTTTTTCTTTTTCCTTAAGTTCTATATAATTTTATGAGCTTGATAAATTTTTGGCCAATTATCATTTTACATCATTTTTACTTGGTATAGTAAGCAAAATATCCCAAATTGTATTTTAAAACAACACAGTGATTTTTGTGGTTGGCTCTTGTGTATTAAATGTGCTTTTATCTCAGAGCAAATCACTCTTGTTGAGATTTTTGGCAGTGCCCTTGTAAAAATGGGCATTAATTAATTTTAAATTACAGTGGGTTACATATGGAATTACAGATGACAACTAAATGAGTTCTTGATAATTAAAGTTACTGATGCTTCTAATGAACCTGGGTGCACTGGACGTAACCTGCACAGATCCTCTGAGCTGCAAACCAGTGCTGGTCCAGAGATGGCCACACAAAGTGAATAAAGGTCCACCTGTTCCCTGAGCTGACATTTGAAAGAACCCCAGACAGACCTAACTGGGATCCACTCACAAGGAAAATCAAAAATATTGCAGAGCCATGCAAAAGGCATCTTTGGAAGGCTAAGCATGCTCAGTTCTCAATTCTGGCGCTTACTCCAGGCACTACTTTCTCTGGAGTTTTCATGGATATTTCACTAATGAGGCAACTAAAAGATTTTACCTTCTTAGTGGCAGACATGACTGTATTCCAAAGTGAGGAATTAGACTCTGATTTGTAGTTAAGATGCAGCAGATCAACTCTTAATTATTGGAGGATTCTCTCTCCCCCAAAATAATCTGAAGCTCAGTTATTGGGAGTGGTTTCAGGACCACATGGAATGCTAAATCATGGCAGGGTCTGTCTGGGATTTGAGCATGGGATTACTCCAGTCCACAGCTGATTTTTCTTGGAGCATATGCCTGAAACCTCCAGGTTTTATTTTGTAAGTGAGAGTTAAAAATAAAAACAGCAGAAAGAAATTAGGAATGTCTTAAAGTATGAAGGAAATACTAATAATACTTCTGAGCTATGCTTAAAGGTCTTTGCTTAGAATGGAGGACTTTAGTCCTGTGCAGTTTATTCCATGAATTTCAATAAGCTTGTTGTTGCTCTCTGTGTCCATGTTGTTGCTGGTGTGATGCCACAAAATCATTTATATGGATAGTTTCATGCAGGTGAAAGTGGCTGTTCTCATGGATCACTGGAGATGCTGATTTCTAGAATATTTCTGATGCAGTTTCAGTTCATTTCAAAAAGGGGGCAACTCCCTCATGTTCCTTTGGGTATGTAAATTCTTACTTGGAGAAAAAGGATGAATGGCATGTCCAATATGGAAGAATGCTACCAGAGGTATTGAACAGTAAACACTGAGATCACCAGTCAGGGTGTGTTGTTATTCAGTATTTTTCAAAAAATTAATTTAAATTGTTTTCTGTATTTCTCATTCATCCACTGCCTCCAACAATATTGTTTTGCATTTAGTTGGTAAGGTAAGATTAGATAAACAGGTAGCATTTAAATAATGCTCTAAATCTGAGCTGATAGCTTGTATATTAAAATAGCAGTGACATCACATTTAGTTAATAGGTAGGAAAGTTTAAGGATGATTGGAGTGTGCATAAACTTTCATATCTGTTAATTAATTTTTTTCTTGATGTCACAAATGTCAAATATGAAACCTTAAGCTACAGTTCTGCTTTCTAATGCAATATGTTCCCCTTGTGACTGCAAGTATGGGATAAAAGGATTTGCTTTTCATCATAGGCCAAATTAAATTTTAATTGCTTGTGAAAATACAAATGTCAAAAGCAAATCTTCAACCTGAGATTATGATCCTTTGTCATAGATGTTATGTTTCCATTTAAAAGTAAAATAAGTGTTTTCTTCACTTGAAGTATGCTTTTCACAGAATTTCCTAAAGTTCTATTTCAAAACATTGGGCTGTGATATGTATGTGATGTGTGTTGTTGATAGCAGAGGATAATCTCAATTTGTTTATGGTATCAGTAACTGTTATGCTTAATATGTCAGGTTTTGATGTCCTGTCAACATGCCAGGATATCAAATGGAGCATAAGGTCTAGCTGGTTAAATGACACAATGTGCACACGTAGTCCCTAAGCAACAGGAGGCAAAGGAGAACTTTCTTAGTGAATATAAATTAATGAAACTTCAGAGTCCTTACTGCTGAATTCAGGAAAGAAATGGACCCAATGTTCTTTTGGTGAATTATAATTGTTACTTATTTCCTGACAGGCTGATGTGCTTGAGCTGTCAGTGTGTGCTGGGACCCCAAACCCTGCCCTACCCCTCTGGCCCTCAGGTGAGCCCCACCTGCAGAGCTGCCCCAGCTGGGCCAGCACAGGAGGGACCTGGAGCTGCTGAGAGAGCCCAGAGGAGGCTCCAGGAGGAGCAGAGGGATGGAGCAGCTCTGCTGGGAGGAAAGGCTGGCACACCTGGCATCGCTCACCTGCACAGGAGGAGCTTTAAGGATTGTCTTGGTTTGCAAAGACAGGTGTCTGCTAAAGAAGGCAGGAGCCTCCCTTGAAATGGAAAATGTAAAACCCCTCCCTTCAAATTGTTATAATTAGGAAATTAAGGGGCTCTCAGGCAAAGACATGGGAGTAGGAATAATAGTTCTTTATTAGGAAAAAAAAATGCAGTAATAAAAAACACCACTAACAAAGTCTGAATCTGACCTGGCAGCCTCTGGGTCAGGGTGGTGGCAGCAGCCCCATCCCAGGATGGCTCAGCCCTCCTGCAGTGCCAGCTGTGCTTTTGCTGGAGCAGGGATCCTGCACAAGGAGGGAGTTTTCCTCTGGAGCTCCAGGGCTGGTGGAGATGGGCCTGGTCTTCCTCTGGGAATGCAGTGGGGAAGAAAGCTGCTCCTCTGGGAATGCAGTGGGCAAAGGCTGCTGTGGGGTTCCCAGGTCAGATTGTATCCAGGTAGGAATGCCGGGGTCCTCCCCTGGGCAGAGCATCTCCCCATGGGATGATGGAATTATCTCAGCCATGCAGGGACACTCACTGGCCATGAACAGAAGAGATCTCCTGGAGGGAGGATGGGTTGTGGAAGAGATAAAGGAAACTGCCCAATGAACAGAAGAGAACTGCCCCACTTCTAACAGATGGGAAATAGAATAGAATACACACCCCCAGACACATCTTGCATTTCCAACCTAAGATGGGGTGACCTCACTGTGACCTTGTGGGGCCTGAAGGAGCTGCAGGAAAGATGGAGAGAGACAATTGCCAAGGGCTGGAGGGACAGGGCACAGAGAATGGCTCCCAGTGGCAGAGGGCAGGGCTGGATGGGATGTTGGGAATGAGGAATTGTTCCCTGGCAGGGTGGGCAGGCCCTGACACAGGTGCCCAGAGCAGCTGTGGCTGCCCCTGGATCCCTGGCAGTGCCCAAGGCCAGGTTGGACACTGGGGCTGGAGCAGCCTGGGACAGTGGAAAGGGCTGGTCATGGACGGGCTGGCACTGGTTGAGCTCCAAAGTCCTCCTAACCCAAACCATTCTGTGATTCTTCATAAAATACAACTCAGTAACTCTTTCATTCCAGGAACTGCTGGTTCCTCATGATGCGACCAAGAAAGTCTGCAGAATGACATACTTAAAGTGCTGTTTCCTGCAAGTAAAGCAGTTAAGAACAAGAGAACAGTAGCGATTAATTTAGACCCTTTCAGGTACTGGGAATTCCTGATCCAGCGTTGAGCAAGGCTTTGCCTAGGGCACAGCCTTCTGTGCAGATTCTGATCATGAAGGGGACCTGCTTTTCCCCTCTTCACAGACTGGATGCAGGTTTTTTGGTAGGAATGAACTAATTTATCATTTGTTCTTTCAGATAACAATCATGGTCACATAACTATTTGCTGAAATCTGATAAAGGCAAAAGCTACAAGTTGTGTTATTGCTGGAACAGCGAGAGCGGTGTACAGAGAGTCCTGTATTAAAATTGACACTTGCTGTGCACTACTCTTTGGACTGGGATCACTACAGCAGCTATGACTTTTGTGAATGGAAGAAAATACGGAATATTATTTTTAAGTCTCTGGAAAAACAGACATGAACATAATGATTTCGTTTCATTCAATTATCATTCAAATACAGCATATAATTGTAAAACGTAGGGAACTATGAAAGTGGAAATTTATAATGATGCAGTCTTAATTTTATTAATTTAATCCATAAAGCAGATATTACACTGAGACAGACATCAAATTAAAACTCTCAGACTCTAATTAGCTTTAGAAGTCTCTTATGTCTAATTTATATGGCTGTCATAATTAATTTAAATACTGACTTCAACCTGGTCATGATGCAGAAAACTCCATTCGGTGGCAGCCATTAAAGAAATATTAAGTGGGATCTTGTTTTTTAACCTTGCTTTAATTTACTGTACTATGTCCAGTTGGCTTACATGAGTTGGACCATATTAAGGTCCTTTATAGGAGAAAGAGATCTTGAAAAGTGAACCACACCACGGACTATAAGTATTGCTTGGCCAGTCATGCAGGAGGAATGTGTTTAAGTAGAGAATAAAATGTCCTTTGGATGACACCATGAAGTCATCATATCATCATTTTTGAACTTGTGAAGATACATTTGTACTCTTTTGCTTAAAGGGATGCAGGAGCAGGATTTCAGTGTCTGTGGACCAGATTCAGTAAAGGATCACAGAAACTTGTGTGGAATTATCAGGATCAGCTGTTGTATAGTGCTTAAAGCTCTCATGATGTGCACTGTTCTTGTTCTCTGCATGCCCTAAATGCAGCAGGTTTTGAGATGTGCCCATCATGCAACAATTTAATCCTAATTCTAGAATCCATTAATTATTCCTCCTAGCCTCCTAGTACAGCCTGGTTCAGTAGGTATTCTCTGGTTAAGTGCTGCTGATTAGGCATAAAACAATTTATTTATGGGTTCTTTGTATTAATGGCTTGTGGAAGAATATATAGCATCAGCCAACTGTTAAATATTCTCTAGTTAGGTAATTCTATAATGCAACAGGAAGAATAATCGCCCAGAAAATTGAAAACGGGTGTTTTGTTTCTTACTTAGCATTTGAACAATGATCCCAAGGATGCACAAGGATGGGGTTGTTGGGATGTCTGTGCAGGGACGGGAGCTGGGTCAAAGATCCTTGTGGCTCCCTTCCAGCTTGGGATATTTGGTGAAGTCAGGGTGAGAAAGCAACTGGGGCTAAGTGCCCAGGGTTAGTGCTGCATCCAGGGGACAGGAGGGTGGGCAGAGCCTGTTTGAAAAATGGGATACGCCTGGTGAAGTCCCTACTGGTGAGCTCTGAGTACAGGACCCTGGCTGTGCTCCTCACACCTATCTTAGTGGCTCCAGCTTGGCTTTGTGTTGGCTTCTTGCTGTCTCTTCCCTTTGTATATGTTTCTGGGGGTGTGTGCCATCAACAGCATTTTTTTTTCTCCATGGAATTTTATTGAAATAAACATATAGGAATCTGTTCCTTAAAAGGTTTAGGTAGATCTATCTATCTATCATCTATCATCTATCTATCTATCTATCTATCTATCTATCTATCTATCTATCTATCTATCTATAATCTATCTATCTATCTATCTATCTATCATCTATCTATCTATCTATCTAATTCAGTTTTACTTAAATCTAGTCAGAGATTTGAGGTTTTGGAATTTGCACATACAACCTGGTTAATTCAGCCCTTAAAGAGTCCTGTTAGGCTGCTTTAAATTCCATCCTCAAGTGATGCAAAGCTGCATCAAGTATCTCCAGGTATTTCCAAATGGAAAAGTTAGGAAAGAATAATTGGTGAATTATTGCTTTGTTGGTTGTGAGATACTCTATAAGCAGTTGTGTTGAATTTTCCAGCAGTTTTGGAACATTATTTCCTTAGCCTTTATAATCTTTAAAATACTATTAAGGTGAAGTTGAGGCAAGTGTTTGGAAATTTAGGTTTATACTTAGATTAGGATACTTATCTGCATCCTGTTTTTTTTTGTTTTGTTTTGTTTTGTTTTTTTCTGATCCACCAGAAAGCAAGAATTAAATCTGTCTGGTCTGACCTTATTATAATCTTTCTAAAATGTATGAATCTTTAAAAACTGGAAAAATCCTTTTAATCCTGTGCTTAAATGGAAAAAAAAACCCTCTCATTTTGAGAGAGGCTGTGTAACAGTGGATTAGGTAATTGTGTGAAAATGAGTTTAGAAAAGCCAAGGCAACATAAAGACAGTCATATAAGACTAATTATCACTTCTTTGGCATATGATAGCTGTCACATATTTCCACTGAAAATATGGATACTAAGCATCAGAATAAAAGGGAAAGGAAAAACAACCGCAGAAGTATGTAAAAGCTGTATTCTTCCTTGCTAGATGCAATAAAGAGCTGGCACATGAGGAGCCATTCATCATGGAAATGAATGGAGGAGTTTGTTAAACTTATTTTGCAGATGTGAAAGAAGTTTAACTGTCTTCATTTATGTTTATATAGGTTTTTTCAACTTCTCTTGTTTTCACTGAAATTGCTTCTCTTCAGATGGGGGGGGGGGGTAGGGAAACCCACCACATTTATTTTTAGATATATAGCTCCTGACTTGGTTTTTGATGGAATAGTTAATTTGGATCAATTTATGGTGTCACAGCATCTGACTTCGGTTGAAAGAGGGAGGTGATTTTGTTGGTGCCTGGCAATTCAGGTAACATGGCAAAAGCATTGTCCCTAGCAACTGGGATGAATAAAAGTTGACTCCTTAAAACTTTCTATCCAGTTAATAGTCTTGACTATTAGTTGTAGTTGATTATTTTTAAAAAAAATTTGCAAATATGGGCAAATTTCTTGCCAGTATGAAATGGGATTTTTTTCTTACCCACATTACCTTGAATGTGGTAAGAAAATACCTTGAGAGAAGGAATAGTTAAGGGTATTTGTACTTCATGTGTTTGTTTTTTTTTTTTAAAGGAGATATCAGTGAGCAAGTTTATGCTGTTGTGAGAAACATTTAAAAAATAAGACTTTCTTCTCTATGGAGGCTGCCTTTTGGCCAAGCCAGTGTGACATGTTTCCCTTTCACCTGTAACTGTCTTTTAAAAAGGGCAAAGAAAAGCTTAAACTATCTTGTCATGTAGGAAAGAGCCATACTGCTTCCCTCACCTCTCTGATTTAAAATTCATGCATCTTCATGGCAGTCTTAAAATGCTTTTCAAAGCTGGTTCACATCATATTCTTCCTACACTTTTTAATCTACAATTGCTTTCAGTCAGCTTATCACTCTGCCAAGCTGAGCTTGCTCTCAGAGTCTCAGAACTCGCTCCAAATGTCGAGATCTTTCACTAGAACAAGTCTGTTATGCTTAAAACAAAATAAAAACCTTCCATCCTCTAATTTTTCCAAGAGTTCCACGGAGAAATTCAAAATGTTTACTGGGGAAATGATCTATGACCTATAATGAGTCTGGTATTTCCATTTATCATCCAGGGGAAGCATGGAAAGCTTGCATGAGGAGGAAGTGCCCAACATCTGAAAATAATTCAACAGGAATTCAGCGTATGATTTTTTTACAGAATACTAGGGGCACAAATTCTAATTTGAGAAACTGATATTTGTCAAATATTGTTGATTCAGGTGAGGAGCTCATTCAAGCTGGTGGAGGACTCATAGAACCATTGTGGTTGGAAAAGCCCTCTAAGGCCATGGAGCCCCAGCTGTGCCCGATGCCCACCCTGTCCCCAGCCCAGAGCTCTGAGTGCCACCTCCAGCCCTTCCTGGGACACCTCCAGGGATGGGCACTCCAGACCTCCCTGGGCAGCCCCTGCCGAGGCCTGAGCACCCTTTCCATGCAGAAATTCCTGCTGGTGTCCACCTGAGCCTCCCCTGGCCCAGCCTGAGGCCGTTCCCTCTCCTCCTGTCCCTGTTCCCTGGAGCACAGCCCGACCCCCCGGCTGTCCCCTCCTGGCAGGAGCTGTGCAGAGCCAGAAGGGCCCCCTGAGCCTCCTTTTCTCCAGGCTGAGCCTCTCCCCAGCTCCCTCAGCCCCTCCTGGGCTCCAGCCCCTTCCCCAGCCCCGTTCCCTCCCCTGGACACGCTCCAGCCCCTCCAGGCTCTGGTGGCCATGAGGGGCCCAGAGCTGCCCCAGCCCTGGAGGTCCCTGAGCAGGGCCAGCCCAGGGGACAGCCCTGCCCTGGGCCTGCTGCCCCCAGGGCTGGCACAGCCCAGGTGCCGCTGGCCTCTGGCACAGCTGGGTTTGTGTCAGCCCCTGGCACCAGCACCCCCAGGGCCTTTCCCAGCAGCAGCTTTCCAGTCCCTCTGCCCTGCCCAGCTCCATGGGGCTGGGGGGACCCCAGGGCAGGACCTGGCACTTGGCCCTGTTGTCCCTCAGCTCATGGATCCAGCCTGTCCCAATCCCTCTGGAGAGCCTTCCTGCCCTCCAGCAGATCCACACTCCCTCCCAACCTGATGTTATCTTCAAATTGATTGAGGATGCCCCAAATTCCCTCATCCAGACCATCCATAAAGATACTGAACAGGTCTGGGTCCAGTAGTGGTCCCTGGAGAACCTCATTAGGTGCCAGCGGGATGTGGAACCACCCCACCATCGCTGATGTAATTGTAGTGGAACTTGCCCAACACATGAGCAGTAAGGCTCAGGTTGCTGGAGCACAGCAGGCAGTGAGATTCAGGGAGTGCACAGGGAAGGCATTTTTTTCCACCGTAAGAACAGAAGTGCATGTTTCTTTGTAGTTGCTGGAAACATGAGGGATGATCTGAGTGACTTAGCAGTGGGAGGGATAAAGGAAACAAACTATGACTGTTGCAGTTAGCAGAGGAGTGGAATTTGAAATGCTGATGGTAAATAAATGAATCATTAGAAAATAATGGACCTTGTTAATCTATTCCTACAAGATGATTTCTTAATTTTTGATGTTTTAGTCCTAAAGCACACAGAAACCTGCAGCTCATTATGTTATCACTGACACGAACTCTCAAGACTATTGGTATTTCAGAGCTGGGTACCACTTCAATCACACAGGGAAATGCTGTAGGTAGCACATATAAAATTCCTTTGGTGTGCTCCTCTGACTTCGGAGTGCAGTGGAACTGGCAGCCTGCATTGTTACACTTGTCATGATGTACATGAGATGTGTTCTGTGCAGGATCATGGTGGGTCATGGCATTTGCAACCAAAAAAAGCAACTGGAGAGAAGAATGAAACCCCACATGTAAAAGCTCATAGAGGAAAGGAGTTTTGCAAGTCTCCATGAAGCCATTATAACTAAGGGGTAAAGTTAGCATTAAAGATAATAATGTAAATGCAAGTCTGTAGTGCTTATTCAGATAATTTAAAAAATGATGTATTAATATTTTAAAAAGGATGTATTAATAGCTATACCTAGCTGCTGCCACACATAGTCCAGCACACTTTTGAATTTAGGTTTTTTTTTAATTGCTTGTGAAGACATGTGAATACTGAAATGTTTAGTCTGTCTTTTCATAACCGTTATGGATGAGGTAAAATAAGGGCAGAGAACACGTTACAGAGAAAACTGGTGGGAAAAAGGAAGAACTTCAGTGGCTGGGGCTAAACTTTCCTCACCATGGCAGCTTTTAGACACAGATGAGATTGAAAAATTGAAAGACTATTCTTTCTGTGTCAGTAGTTTGATAACTTGACAAAAGGGCAGTGACTTTTAGCACAGAACTTCTAGGATCTATAGGATCCTACAGAAGCTGTGGCTGCCCCTGGATTCCTGGAAGTGTCCAAGGCCAGGCTGGACAGGGCTTGGAGACCCTGGGAAGGTGGAAGTTGTCCCTGCCCATGGCAGAAGTGGCACTGGATGAGCCTGGAAGTCTCTTCCAACCCAAACTCTTCTGTGATTCTGGGAATTTCCCTCACTTCTGTACAAGGAGATGCTTTAAACATGCTGTAGGAGGCACACAGTTTTCTTCAGCCAAATTTATCTACCTGCAGCATTTCAGAAAAACTCTGCAGTGTTGCGAATCCATTAGAGGAGTGCTAAGGAATAGGAAATAATTTCACATTGCCTCAGGTTGAAACATCTGGTTCAAGTGCAAATTGCATTTGTATTGTCCTACAGCTCCCGGGAGCAGTACACAGGGGAGGGGAAAGTCTGGCACGCTTTCCCTAAAATTCATTTTGATGTTGAGTTTTTACAGAGCAGTTCTGAGTTCACAGCTCCTCTCCACAGTCCAATGCACTGCCTGGGAGGCTTTGTTTGCAAAGCTTTGTTTGCAGCTGCCTTTAGCTGTGAGCATGACCTGCAGTGCTGCTCCCCTTGTCTGCCTTGGCAGGATCTGGAGATGTCTGGCTTGTGAAGTTCTCTACTGTCCCTCACCGAGCTCATTCCTCGTCAGTTTGCTGACAAGACATGGGTGCTTTGCTAAATTCATCAGAAACGTGTATGCATGTTGTAGATTCAAAAAGTTCCTTCTTAAAAAAAAAACAACAACCAAACAAAAAACCAACAAAATCAAATCTAGTATTTTTGAGAATACAATGAATTTGAGAGCAATGATTCAAATAGTGTTTTTTTCTTGTGTCACTACTTATCTACCTCTTACATTGCAGATAATTTCTGCTCTGCATCTTTTGAAATAGTTCTAACTTGTAAAAAAGTCAAAACAAATGTATTGTTCCTTTTTTTTTTCTTTACTTAAATAGACTATGACAAGTTATTAAAAAGACCACAAACCTATTTTTAACAATTTTATTGATTTGGGTTTTGGCCAGTGTTGGAGAATTCTTTTTAAGAGGGAATTTTAAAAAGTAAGAAAAAAATAATGCTTAGAGGCACATCTTGCAGGTCTCCTAGGTTAATACTTAATATTTCCAGCTTAATTTTAAAATTGTCCACTTAAAATGTTGGTATTGAAAATATTTTTTTTTACTTTTTTTATTTTAACTTGATATTCCTCAATGGTATTTTGATTGTTTTATTAAACAAACTAGATTTTTGCTAGATTTCAATCAAAATTTGAAGGCACAAGGAATCAAACACTACTAATAAAGACCTAAATCTGTATTCATATATATAAATCTGCATGAATTTAGGAAATGGTAAAACCAGGATCAAAAAGTGTTTTCTCTTACAAAAATTTCAGTTTCTTATGGATGCTGCAAAGTATTCCCTAAGCCATGACCAATTTCTTTTAAATATCTTCCACTAGCATTATTTACCATAGGTTTTAGTTCTATCAAATCTAACTTTTCACCTCATCTCTAGCATCTGTATTTGGTTTATATGTGTGTATATCTATCTATCTGTATCTATATCTATCTATATATATCTTTGTTGTTGCTCTTTTGCCTGGTGTGAATACCATCAGGGTTTCTCTTGTCATGGACTGTTATTTAGGGACAATTATAATCTAATTCTTTTCATCCACATAATATTTTCACAAAAAAAAAAAAATAGGATAAAGCAATACCACAGATACCCAAAATAGGCTTATTCTATGTGTGTATCCTGTATTTAGAACCTCAACAGCACAACACAGGCAACTCCAGGTGTGCCTTGTCTTTTGATTTGTTGCTTTCAGACAAAAATTAGGTTGTCTTTGAATATTACTGGCAAATGATAATTACTGTGAATTATCTCCTTATGCTTACCAGACTTACAGAATCAAAAGAGAGATAATTTAGAGTTTAAGAATATAGTTCAATTCCCTTTAGAATGCTTCAGAAATTAAAGAAATTAAGAATTAATGTAAGAATCAAGTAGAAATAGAAAGGAGTGGTAATGAATGCAAAAACAGCTAAAAATGATCTTAAATGTACTCTGCTCTACCCTGCATGAAATTTTTTTGGGTGTGCATTTTCTTAGGTGCATTTCAATTTTTTAAAAATTATTCTTGTGTTTTATTTGTTTTCCTAGTTTTTAAAGTGGTGTTTTTTTAAAATCTTGCTATCTTACTTTTACACATCCCTCTCTGGACTCTAAAGTGTTCATGATGATGCTTGAATAACTGCTGGCTCTCACTGATTTGAATTCTGTGCCCCTCTGGTTTCATTTTAATGAATAACCCACGGGCTGTGTGCAAGCCATGTACTCCCAAACAAAACTACTCTTGCCATCTGGAAAGTGTTTTACTCCTATTTTTCTCCTAATTCAGTAGGACTATAAATTTGTTTTCTGCCTGCAGTATTCTTTTTTGGCTTCAAATGGGAAAACGGCATTGTCATTTAAATAAGAATTAAATCAGTAGATGGTGCTATAATCTTAGCTTTAGCTTGCTAGTACAAGTCTTGAGAGGCTTGCTGCATGATTTCTTGGCATCTTTGAAAAGGAGACATAAATACGTAATCAACGTGATGCTATAATTATTTTACATGTTTGACATTTCAAATACTTTAATATGGTCTTTACTCAGAAGGCAATGCTATATTTAGGTTTAATTCTTGATGAGAATCTACTGGACAAGCAACTGGTGTGATTGTGAAGAAAATACAGCTTTGATTGTGCCCACTGTGGCTTTTTCCAGAGCCGTGCATTGGGTTTGCTGTGCTTCCACCCAGCCCATCTCCCAGAGTGTGTGAGAGAAGGAAATCTGAGACTGCTCATTTCCCTGGAACCCAAGAGATCTCTGCATGCTCAGTTTCTCTCTTTCTCCTCTCCTCTTCTCAGAGGGGAAAGGGAAGAGGGTGTTTTTGGAGGTTTGACTGAGCTGTTTGTGCTCTTCAGAGAAGAGGAGCAGCAAATGCATTCTGCTGCTCAGATGCCTCTTTGGGAAGGGGAGGGTCTTTGTACCCCTTCATTGTATGATGTGTGTGATCTGACTTTGATTGCTAAACCCAATATATTTAAATATATGAAGCTGGAAGCAGTGGCAGTGATAAGGATTCAGTCACCAATTGCAAATGGATTGGGAATTTAGGAAAGCCAGTGGCAAGTAGAGGCTGCACCTGGTAGGGAGCCAAACTTTGCTAACAGACTTATCCTGAGTATCTACAGTCTGTGTAGCATGAGAGCTATAAAACAGCATAGGTGCCATCAAGGAATGGGAAATGTAAACTGAAAACCAAATATTCCTTTCTATTTCTAGAACTGAAAGCATTCCCTCCCTCTTTCAGAGACTCTCATGGGAGATCCTGAGCAGATGCTGTGGGTGTGAGTCTTTGTGCAGGGCTCGAAACCCACAGGACAAACTGGGCAATTTGTGCTGAGGTCAGGAAAATTTCTAGCAAAAGTTTCTGTCAAATTTCAGTGTAACCTTTTTGGATGAATATCTCTCTTTACCTTGTAACTTTGCATGAATCTTGCCCTGCTCCAGCCCCTCTGCAGGCACATATCAAGCAGAGAACACAATTCCTGTTCTGCAGGTGGAAGAGCTGTGGGAGTGTGTGGGGCTTCCACAAGGCTACAGTTTCATAGATGTGCTCCTGCATTGATGGCAGGTGGCATTAGAGATGGAAAGAACTGACTCCCACCTTGTTTTGCCTTTCTTCGCCTTGGAAATGTATTTCTAAGCCTTCTTTCTTACAGAGTTGGTCCTTTCAGGAGGGGTGGCAGTGATAAGTTCTGTAAGACTCTTCCAAATAAAACTCAGGTTATGAAAACTTTCATATTAATAGCAAACATTAAGTGAAGTTTCATATGTCCTGGTCAATGACACAAAATTATGCAAGTTAGTTATGCTGGTACAGGAAGAATACTTGAAAATCAATTTTAATGGAAGAATTGCTATAATTTAGTAGATAATGTTCCTGTTCTAGAATAATCCAAAATTGTGTTTTTTTCAAAAATAAACAAAACAACAACAAAAAATCCTGCCAAAATTAAAACGAAACAAACAACAACAACAAAACCAAACAAAAAAAACACCAAAAAAACCCCATTAAATGCTGCTAGTTCTGGAATGCCATGTTTCCTAATGTAAGTTTTGGGTAAAGAATCAGATAAAGCAATCTTTCCTGGTGTGTAGAACATACCTGGTGTCCAGCCTTGAGGTCCCAAACACAGGAATTGCTAGAACAAGTCCAGAGGAGGCTCCAGGAGGAGCAGAGGATGGAGCAGCTCTGCTGGCAGGAAAGGCTGGCACAGCTGGCATCGCTCACCTGCACGGGAGGAGCTTTGGGCTGAGCTCAGGGTGGCCTTGCAGGGCCTGAAGGAGCTGCAGGAAAGATGGAGAGAGACAATTGCCAAGGGCTGGAGGGACAGGGCACAGGGAATGGCTCCCAGTGCCAGAGGGCAGGGCTGGATGGGATGTTGGGAATGAGGAATTGTTCCCTGTCAGGGTGGGCAGGCCCTGGCACAGGTGCCCAGAGCAGCTGTGGCTGCCCCTGGATCCCTGGCAGTGCCCAAGGCCAGGTTGGACACTGGGGCTGGAGCAGCCTGGGACAGTGGAAGGTGTCCCTGACATGGCAGGGGTGGGATGAGAACCATTCCAACATGAACCATTCTGTGAGTCCACATCAAAACCATTTTCAGTTCTCTTTGAAGACCATGTAGAAATGTGGAACAGTTCAAAGGAAAAAATCAGCCTGTTCCCTTAGCACAGTGGCTGTGGGCTTGAGCAGGGAATACAGTTTAGAGACCCTTATTTGTGACAGCAGTACCTGTGACAGTAGCTGCAAGGACACTGAGCAGTTCCTAGTACCTTTGATTATTAAAACATTGTCATTTTTTATGCAAAGATGTGAATAGCTGTAAATGCAGAACCATTTTAACTGTGGGGGAGTCTTAATACAGCTCCTAAATGGGCACTGAAGATCTTATGAAGTGTATTTGGAGTCTCCTCTGTGCCACTTAACTGCTGGAAAGACTTGGGAGGGCCCCAAAGTCAGCATGCGTCATAAAGTACAAGATTCTTTCCTTCAAGAAGATCTTCACTTGTGGGAGGATCCTGAAGGGTACATGTCACTTACACTAATTTTTGCCAAAGAACCAGAGGCTATAGATACAACTCAAATATAATACAAATGCTAACCTGCAAAGGCTAACAGCATGAAATTTGTATTTTGTTTTATGTTGCTGATAGTTTTTTTTATTTTTTGTGAGAGTTCCAGATTGCTCCCAAGCAAAGATACATTGCAATAACACACAAGTACATCGTATTGTTAGGAAGCGGCTCATTATAACCTCATCTTGTCATATAAACCACCAGCTCAGGGATGCATTAAAGCACTTAGAATGTGCCTTATGGGCTTGCACAAGAAACAGATTAATGCTTGTGAAATAATATTTTAATTTTTAAATATTCTTTCAAGATGAAAGGGATCCTCTTAGTGCCATGGGTAAGCAATATTTTAAATCTGTGTGATTGTAATGTGGTTATTAATTTAATGTATTATTCTCATACAAAAACACATATAACCCTGGGTCTGGTTTAAAGTGATAATACTGCAGGCACTGAGCATTCCTTTTCTGAGCAAATACAGTAACACAGTCAATCAGAGCCAGGCAATTAGTTTGGTTTACTTTTATGCAGCAATATACATCCTGATGCACTGGAAAGCACTTAATTGTTCTTAATATAGTTGTATTTCATATGACATAGCCAAATGTAAAAAACTTTATACACTGGGGAGAACAAAGAAAGATAAGCATGAAACCTTTGAGATCGTATGATGTAACTATACAATATCCCTCTCCACTCTCTGAAAACAAAAGGAGACTCCTGAAATATATTATCCTAGTTAGCAGTGGAATTAAACATTTAAATAAGCAGTAGGTGTTTCTAAATTCTTCTTTTTATCTCCAGAATTATCACTTTTCAGTTAGAATAGAGAGTAGCAGTCACTAAACCCAAAATTTGCTGTTTCTTCTGAGCATTCTAGGCTGCTGCATATAGACAATGCCTCCATTTATTCCAAATAGTAAAGAATAGGAAAAAAAAACAGCAACAAAAAAACCCAACCTCAACCCAAAAACCACAACAAAACAAAAGAACCCCGCAAAAAAAACCCCAACCAAAACATAAGACACCCAACCTTGCAAGAATTTGTAAATGATTTGCAAATGGTTGAGAGGAAAAAACAGCTGAACTTCTTAAATTTGTAAGAGTTGCAGCTGTGGCCAGTAAGCAGCCTTTTGCACGTTTTCCATGGAAGGCTATGGCCTCAGTTGTCTAGAGCTGTAGGAAAGCATATAATTATAGAGAAGATAATATTAAATCCAGAATTAATCTTGCCAGTTAATCCCAGGAATGTAAGAATCTGAGTTCCTTGATTACATGTTGATCCTGATCAGGATCTTGTTGATCCTGGTTTATCCTTCTGCTGAACTTCAGGCAAGGAATTGCAGCTGGAGTGAAAGGTAAAGGTGCTACTGAAATTGAAATAGATATAAATGATACTTAAACATAATAAAAATTCTCTGTTCCTTCTTCATATTGTCAGATGGCACTCATGAGGGAAATGTTTACTGTACAAACAGCAACTTGTTTACCAATATTTTATAGTTGAACCACTTCTGTAAGGAAAGAGCAAAAATAAATACTTCTGGTATTCTGAGGAAGCTCTTCAGTCGCAAATTTCTGCTGAATAAGAAGGAGGTTTTTTATTTTTCATTCTTTTTCTCTGAAAGACTACAAGAATTTAACTTTTGACTTAGACTTTATATCTTCAGCTTCAAAGAATGATTTAGAATAGCGTTACTATAAGAAAAGATCATCAGGTTTTTGTGTGTGCCCTCCCCAAACCTCCCTCTCCCTTTCCATCATCTCTGATGGATAATGGGATAAGAGCCCCAGGTGGGAATTGCAGGAGAAACTCTGTGGGACCTTCATTGTTTTTAGCTCCCTCTAATTGTCTTGCTAACAATTTTATGCAAGGTGCCAGATATTTGTAAGAATCCAAAGGAAATGATTGGCATCCCACATCTCTAAAAATTAAGGAAATATTAATGGATCAGTATAAAGAATGAGGAATTAGGATCATTAGAATAAGCAGAGCCTGAGTTCCATGTTTCCTCATTCACAGCATTAAAAGACAGGGCTGTACACTCCTGACAAAAATATTTTCTCTGCTTCTCCTTGAGTATCTTTTTCAGACTCAATTTCATTGTAGGAGAAGCTTTAGGTATGAAAGTATGAACTGAAAGGACGGAGAGACTGGATTTCCTGTTCCTTTTGTTTTGAAAAATTTAAAGCTTGATATTTAAGTGATCACTGAATTCCTTTAGGAGTATGACAAACTTCAGCAATTTACATCTATTTTCCTAAATGACTGTGTCATTTAAAGCTCTTCACGTTACTTGTTATACACACAAAAAGCCCCCCTCCTCTTACAGATTCAGTCTATTATGGGCTAAAGGCATAACCAGAGTAATTACACATTGCAGGATTGTAAGAGTATTCACATATAGCACATAACTTACAGCAATATCACTTCTTAGTGCTTGTGGGTGTTCAAAATGGAATACAACTTCTGTTCTGAAATTGTTCAGGATTCAGATATTTGATCTACATTGTAGTAGAAAAAAAAAAGTCATTTTCAAGCCATATAAAGGAAACACAAAAGATACATGAAAAGTTTTTAATAAATTCTTTAAAAAAATTTCATTATTATCTTAGCATATTGTATTCTATCTTTATTCAGTTCAAAACATTAGAAAAAGTAAAATCTCTGCCTCAGATCTGTCACTTGTGGTGATTTGAGATGTATTTTTTTTCTTTAGTGTAACCTAAAAGTAAATAAATAATGCCTGGCTATTATATAGCAGATATTTCAGCTGCTCTCAGAGCACATTGAACAGAAGTTGGTTGTCATTACTCCTTTTACAGATGAAAAATCTTAATCCAAGAATCTCTTTGAACATCAGAAGGAACATTTATCTCTATAACCTGGTTCTCCAAGAGCTGAGCTTTGTTGCTGATTATTTTGAGCATCAAAGTCATTCAGGGAAGCTGTCAGTACCTTCTTGATTAGGCTTCCCCACTGGTGAAAAAAAGAAGATTTATTGTTAGAAAATTTCAACATCTTTTGTCACAAGCATGAGAGTGGAATCATAATAAATGTGTGAAATTGTGGAGAAATGCATATAAATTACTGGTATTATGCAAACACTTAATCACTTCTTACAATGTCATGAGACTGTGCGGAAATTGGATGTAAAAGTCACTAAAGTGGTTTTGGTGGTAGTGTGGCAGTGCCCAAATCCTGTTAAAAGCTGTTCAGTGCACAACAGACTGACATGCCAAACTCTGGGGACTCTCAGCATTCCTGGCCTCCCTTGGTCAGGCAGGGTGAATCCTAAGGAATGATCTGAAGCTGGGTATTCCCAAAACATTTTTGAGAGACAGCCAGCATTTCTACTGCTGGATTGTCACAGGCAGTAAGACTGGGCTGAGGGGAAGAAGTGTCTGTGATACCAATCATATTTTCCAAAGCCTGGAGCCCTGCCTTCAAGCTGATGTGCAAAGTGAGGGAAGAGTTTTGCTTTTGTAATTTTACTGCATTTGTAATTTTTCTACATTTCTTTCTTGATTAAAAGCCTTATTCTGCCACTGCTTAATCAGTCACACCTTTTTATCATTCTGTGACTATGCTTCTGAGAATTTTTAAATGTTCTGTGAGTCTTAATTTAGGCAGTGAATGTGCTCAGATACATTGATTCGTGCCGAGGATTGAAGGAAATCATTGTAGAAGTACCAGAAAGTGCAGGGAGATCATCAACAGTCTCCATCCATTTGTGTCACTCATGAAAAGACACCAGAGGACTGTGTAAGAATCTCCTTCAGCTCCAATATCCATCCCTCAGGTGGAGTTTTCAGTAATGCAGCTCCTCAGAAATCAGTTCAATAATTATTTTTGCACATTGATTTTAATTTCTCTATCAGCACACCATCAGTCTTGCAGGAAGCCTAACTGGCTTCCATTGCAAAATAGAAGATGAATAGGAATAGGTAAATGCTTGTCCATTGCATGTGATGAATATTTTGTTGAAGTCAGTTTATAACAGGGCAAAACATAATTTCTCTCATTTACTGTATGCATTACAGTAAATAATTCACTTATTTGCCACTAAGATGTCCACAGTATAAACAAAATTAGGAGTATAAAGAAAAAGCTTGGTAATATGTCAGAGAGCTAAGCCGCCATACTCTTGAATTATTGATATGGCTTATGTAAAGATGGAACTTGGAAAATGGAAAAGAAAAAGCTATTATTTATTTATTCTACTGAAGAGTAGCACATGTAGATGGAAATACAAGTGGGGTCAGAATTGTCATTCTATTTGTTGTCTATCATATTTTGTGTTTTAAAATAATGAAAATTAAACTGACAAATCAAATTTATTGAATACACTTAAAATTTTGTAAGAAATGTTCTCAGTTAAAAATTGTGATGAAGTTTCTGTAAATATGTCAACTACACTGATGGGGTCTTGAGGCATTGTCTTGGTTATCCTTGTATGCTGCTATAAACCCAGGAAATGCAGCTGCCATGCTGTCTGAACATTTTCTAAACATATATATTTTCATGTAATATATTAGTGTATATTATATTTTTCTATCTCTCTAAAATACTGACATTGATGTGGAGAGTGGCTTTTTGTGGTTAAAGAATCTTGATGTGAATTTCTCTTGTTCTGAGGATCCAGAGCTGGACACAGCACCCAGAGGTGCCTCCAGGGCTGGGCACAGGGGCAGCATCACCCCTGACCTGCTGCCAAGGCTCTTCCCCATGCCCCAGGGCACCCTTGGCCTCCTTGGCCCCAGGACACTCTGCTGGCTCAGGGACAGTTCCTTGTCCCCCAGCACCCCCAGGTCCTTCCCCCCAGAGCTGCTCCAGCAGGTCCCCCCAGCCTGTGCTGGTGCTGGGCTTGTTCCTTGCCCAGACACAACACCTGCATTTGCCTTGGTTGAATTTCAGATGTTTTATCCTTGCCAGTCTCCCAGAGCTGTCAAGGTCTCTAAAGGTCTTCACAGCCCTTGGGGATTGCCCACTCCTCCTCCCAGGTTTGTGTCACCAGCAAGTTTGCTGAGGAGGTGTTGAGGTGTTAGTGGGTCTTGGGTCTTCAAAGAGACACGAGCAGTTGTGGGTTGCTATACGGTTCTTTATTGCTTGAATATATCAGTCTTGAAGGCAAGGAGTTTAAGGTGTTGAAGTCCATGCAAAAGCTTTCTGGCAGAGAGTGCCAAGCCAGAGCAGCAGCTGCAGGGCTGCTTTGTGGAGCAGAGTCCCAGGATCTGTGCAGGAACAGCAGCAGCAGCAACAGTTCTTCCCTGGCACAGAGTCCGATGTCCCAAGCATCAGGGACGAGCCTGATGTTCTGAGCAGCAGCAGGGACCACAGCCTTCCTTCTTCTTTTCTTCTGTTTTCTTCTTCCTCTTGTGGTTGCCGATGTCTTGATTCTATGGTGGTTGATGATGATCCTTGAACCCCACTACAGGGCTTTTTATTTATAACCAGGCAAAACCACGATTCTAAAACATTCTTTCTAAACCAATCTAAACTTGATTCTAATATGTGAAGGTAGTATGAAAGTAGTGTCAATTCTTACCTAAAAAACTATGCACATAATATTATCTATTTACACAAATGTACTATTTTCTTACTTAAATTTTGCATGAATAGTTTATCTACCTATGTGAATAGTTCTATGTATTTACACGTGTAGTTTTATTTGTTTTACATTAATAATTCTATCTACTCATGGTAAGGTTCTGCTATGTTTTTATGTCTAGGACAATGTTACTGAACTTAAAACTAGACCTTAGAGCCTTTGCTGGCTAATATAGTTTCTTAAGGTGCTTAAAATGTATCTCTACTTAACACTTAAACCTACACTTCTACTTCATATCTATATAGCTTAATGTATCTTAATTTCTCTTAAGGCTTTAATTCAGCGCCTATATTTATTTCTCTCCCTGAAGGATTCAGAGAGGCTTCTGACTCCTACACTCCAACAAGGAAGCACCAAGCCCATCATCCCACCATTGATGAGTAAGTTAAACAATGCTGGGACCATTATTGGACCTTGGGGGACACCACTGGTGACTGGTCTCCAAGCAGACCCTCTGGGATCTGCTGTTCAATGTCATTGCTAAGGCTGCAGATGAAGTTTTTTCTGTGTTTTTCCTGTGTGTGTGTGTATATACACATATTTTTTTTTACTCGTAAATAATGAAGGTGGGAGAGGAAGAACTTCAGGAGACAAGTTATACTGTACAGCAAGACTCAAGTTTCCAGTGTGATCATGCTTCTGAATAAAAGTTTGATATATTCTATGGTTCATTCACTCCAGATGTGACAGGACTGCCTGTGTGTTTCTGAGCCTAATAAGAGGTTGATGAAAGGATACTTTCACCAGCTTTCCCTCAGGATGGAGTACTTTATGCCTTTGAGTGCAGAGGTCCTGTATTTGACCCTTATTTCTGCTGACCTTCTTGGGTCTCATTATCTTCAGGAGATTGTAAGGATAGGTGTTTCACTTGTTGAGTGGTAGGAAGGAGTCAGGCATACAAATAATCTAAATCAGGAGAGTTGTGCTGAGTGAAAATGAGGATATTTGTCTCAGTATGTTACAGGGTTATACCATGTGGTTGAAAGAGATTTTATTTATTTTAAAGAGAATTCTTTAAATTTAAAGAGAATTTTAAAGAGAATTCTTAAATCCACATTTTAAAGATAATTCTTCAGCTGCTGTTCTAGGCTGTGGGCAATAAAATCAGTAACACAATGGCTGATAACTGAAAAAAATATTGTTGTGTCAACTTCTCTTGAGCATTAGGGTTGGTTGGATTTAAGAATTTTAGTTTCCTTATATATTTTCATCTTTTGCTCCCTTTTTAATTAACAAAGTTAATTTTATCTAAGTGCTTCATCAGAGATTTCTTTGGTATTTTCTTCTCGCTTCAACCTATCCCTCACTTCAGCTTGTCCTGTGCAGAGACTATCAGCGATCATGATTTGTTTTCTGTTCCCATTATTTGTTTCAAAATGATACATTAAATGTGCAATTCACATGTGTATATTTTGTATTTTTCCTGTCCCTTTTGTCTTGTTGCTAAAGGGCTCTGCCAGCAGAAATATGACTGATAGAGGAGATAGATCCATGCCCTGTTACTAATGGTGTAAATGTTACACTATTTTGTCAACAGAGCTCTATCGTTGAGAGCAATTTCTCTCGCTGTGTCAATATAGATGCCATGCTGTGTTGATATTAATGGATCTGCCAGGAAAGGCATTTAATTAATCAGTTCCCAGAGTAAACTGTGTCAACTTTAATTTCCTAGCTAACAGTAATGCTTGGACCAGCATGGTGGGTCAGTCAACAAATGTTGTAGTTAGTTAGATTCATGTTGGAAAAGCCTTGGTTCAGGACCTCAAAATGTGCTGAGGTCAGCGATTTGTTTCTTTCTTCCTGTGACCGTGTTTCAGCAGTCTGACAGCTCTGACATTTGTACAAGGAAAGGAAAGAGTGGTCTGCAGTGTTCCAGCAGGCCAGAGCAGCCTTTGCCAGACTCTGAAGGAAAACTAGGAGTACATTCAGTCACCTGTAGATCAGGAAGTTTTACTGTTCAGTGTAAAAGGACTGTTCATTGCAAATAAACCTTGTATATGCCTCATCTGGCATGTGTGTGTATGTGTGTGGTAGCTACCTGCCTGTAAAGTATTTAAAATGCTTCTGCTTTCTTCTCAAAATTCTGAATTTACTAAATTTTGATCTTATCTGTCAGGACAGCCAGGTTAGTGGAATGGCACAAAGATGACATTCATGTACACAGTCTTTATCATGCAAAGCATTCATTTTATTGTCAAGTGAGTGGAAACTACCTCATTATTCAAACAAGTTTTATTTTGGGTGTCAAGTCTCCATAAAATTAATATTTCTTGAGATAAAACTAGTATCTTAAATATCTGTCCTTGACATGTTTTTACCCTGACTCGCAATGATGTACATTTTAGTGTAATTTTTACAAACACAAACTAGTCTTTTGAAACACTTAGAATTTTAACATCCTGTCATTATCTGTTATAGCTGGTTATTTACTCTTGGATACTGATGAATGCTTTTGCATTTTGTCTTTGTCATAGATAACAGGACTTTTCTATTTGGTTATCAGTTGGTTAGGCATGGTAACATCTCAGCTCTGACCAAATTCCTATGGGACTGGAAAGGGAAAAATGAGGTTGGAAGCCAATATGTTAATTTTATCATGTATGATTTTTATTCTTTTTGAAGGCTATTTAATCCTATGGTAAAGTATACATGTTTAAGCTTGCCTTTATGACTTTTTTTTCAGAACACCTGTACCATTAGAATTTAGTTAAAAAACAAACCCAAATTAATAAAAAATCTTCCCCCCAAAAACGAAATCAATTTTTTAAAGTCTTATTTGGCTATCTGTAATATCAAAAGCCTTTTCCAGAGAGTGTAAGTGGCAAATTCCCTTACAGTGCAGCAGTGGACATGCTCATGGAATCTGGGGTCATGACTGTTCTAGTAAAATGTACTATAAAGTACATTTTGCCCACCAAATGAAGTAATAAATGAAATTCTCTGTCTGTTGGCTTCCATTCCCTCCAACAAGTGCATTATTTATTGACAGAAAAACTGAGCTAAATGCATTTTATCTGCAGAATTACGGATGGGCATTGTTAAATTGCAGTGTTTTTTTAGAAAATTGAATTAAAGGGCTCGCCATCATTTGTATTGATGGAAAGTAATAAGAACTTTAATAAAACTGCTTTGTTACCAGAGTAAAGTAAGGTATTTCCTGAAAAATGTGTTTTATTGATAGAAGAGAAATACGATCTTGGAGGAAAGTGCAGGTCAACAGAGTATTGTGCAAACCTTGAAAATTCTTTCTGGTGAAAAATTGTACCTCTAATTCTACTTCCACTTGTTAAAGCACTGTGCTGGATGTGATGATTTCACCTAACAAAAGGAGTGCCACAGACTCAGGTGACACTAATAGGTGTCATTCCCTTGAAGCCAGTGGAGCCAAGCTGGCTTAGAGTGGATAAATATTTGTCAAGTTGAGCTTATGAAGATCTGAAGTTTTGTATTTCTACAATAGCATATTCTTTTTTTTGGAAGGTGAAGGGCAATTTAGCAGACAAGGATGAAAATACAACACCATGTGTGTCTCTGTGTGGTGTTAATATTTTGTTGTGTAGCTTAGTTTAATCCACCTCTATTCTGAAATAGGATGGTCTAATTGTAACAATTTAAAAGTTATTACACTAAAAATAGGGTGCTAAAATATGTTAGATGATTCTTTTCTCATATAATCCACTGTGGAGGTTTAATATTGAGTTCATATTTGCCCAGTGTGTCTCAGCAAAGAGAACACACTTTAGAATGGAATGAAAATCTCCAGCAAAAGTGCTGCACCACTATTACATTTTTTTCAAATATGTGTATCTAAGATATACATTCTCAGAACCATAAAAGGTGGCTGTCCCTGTGTACTGGATAGTGATCCAAGTCATGTATTAAAATAACATTACTATAATAGAGTTGAAGTAAGATGGGTCATTTTGGGTCTCTTAATCTTTTGATTGCAGTTCTTTTCTTGCATCCTTCAAGTCCTTCAGGGACATCATTGTTCTGCTTTCAGAAACCAGGATAAATGTATTATAAAAATCTTCAGCTGGAAATACTGTAATGGGCACCCTATTAATGTCATATGAAATGGAGATAAAGATAAGGTGATGGAGAGGAGTGTTGATGAATATACTGTTGGGATTGAGTGCTTGTGAACTCAATATTTTTTTGCATTTCTGTTTCTAATGAAGTTCAAATTTTAATTTTACTGCCATCCCTGTAATTAGAGCAGTTAAGCTTGAAACATTAGAACAATTGTCATTCTGGGGAGCTGGTGGAAACATGATACTTTTTCCAAGGAACTCTGCAATTTAATCTCATCTGGGCAACCGAGTGACTTGTTGAGTACTGTTTAGTAGCCCCTTCACCCTTTGCAGAACAGAAGAGACTTCATGCAAAATAGAATTCATTGCAGATAAAGGTACTGAAAGGTGTAGACTGAATTACTGGATGTGAAAACTGAAAACAGTTAGAAGTCTCTTATGTGTTTAAAGTCACTTAAAATGTATAAATTTTACAAGCACCCTTGGACAATCTTCTCTGTTAGACAGCAAACTTTCCTTTGTAAGTAGCAAAAACATTTTGTTCTTAATTTTCAGATATCCCAATAGATAAGATACTGCAGTATCTTCTGTTCTATTAACATTTTTATAATGCATTTTGGACTTGCTGCTAGGACATGTGGAAAAAAAACAATTGTAACAGGAAATGGGGATCAAAATGAAAATTTCACCAGATACATCCAAAGTCTATTGCCTATTGTGAGCCTGTCAGTAACAGCAGCAGTGCCTCTGGGGTAAAATATTTAAGAATGAGGGGGAAAAATCCCTGCAGAAGTGAAGCTGGAGAAAGGAGTGAGAACATATGAGGGGAACAGCTCTGCAAAGCCCCAGGGCAGGGCAGGAGGGGCAGGAGCTGCTCCAGGTGCTGGAGCTGAGGTTCCCCTGAACCTGGAGTGCAGCCCAGGGAGGGGCAGCTGTGCCCCCCCAGCCCTGGGCTCCAGGATGGATCAGGGATCCTTTCCCCTGCAGCCCCTGGGCTCCAGGATGGATCAGAGATCCCCTCCCTTGCAGCCCCTGGAGGGCCCATGTGGGAGCAGGGGGTGCCTGAAGGAGATTGTGACCCTGGGATAAGGGCTCAATTTGGAGAAGTTAATGTAGGATCACCTCCCAGGAGAGTGACCCCGCTGTGGAGCAGGGGCAGAGTGTGAGGAGTCCTCCTCATGAGGAGGAAGGAACAGCAGAGGCAACGTGGGCTGAGCTTACCACAGTCCCCATTCTCCATCCCCCTGTGCCATTGCAGGGGAAGAGGCAGAGAACTCGTGGGCAAAGCTCATCCCAGGAAGAAGGGAAGGGTAGGTGGAAGGTGTTTCAAGATTTAGTTTTATTTCTCATTTTCCTTCAAGCCCCACCTTGAATGCTGGATTCAGTTTTGGCCCCTTCATGACAGGAGAGCTCTGGAGGGGCTGGAGCATGTCCAGGGAAGGGAATGGGGCTGGGGAAGGGGCTGGAGCCCCAGGAGGGGCTGAGGGAGCTGGGAAGGGGCTCAGCCTGGAGAAAAGGAGGCTCAGGGGCCCTTCTGGCTCTGCACAGCTCCTGCCAGGAGGGGACAGCTGGGGGGTCAGGCTGTGCTCCAGGGAACAGGGACAGGAGGAGAGGGAACGGCCTCAGCCTGGGCCAGGGGAGGTTTAGAATTGGATATTAGAAGACATTTCTCCATGGAAAGTATGGTCAGACCTTGGAACAGGCTGCCCAGGAAGGTGATGGAGTCACTGTCCCTGGATGTTTTCAAAAAACTTGTGGGTGTGGCACTTGAGGATGTGGTTTAGTGGTGAACATGGTGGTGCTGCTGGTTAACAGTTGGTCTTAATGATATTCCAGCCTGAATGATTTTATGAGTCTGTGATTCTACTTTGATTTAATTAAATTACTTTTTGCCAAGTTGAGTCTATTTTCATTGTGACAATAACTGGGGAGGTATCTCTCCCCAACATTTTTTTGACTCGTGAGGTTTTAGGTATATTTTCTCTCCCTTCCCAGCTGAGGAAGGCAGCAACACCTGGCTGGGCACCTGGCATTCAGCCAGAGTCAACCCACCACAAGAAATATTCCTAGAGAATTAGAATTTTGTTTTTGTGTTTTCATATAGTACTATAATACTGCAGAGTGAGCAATATAATTATTGTGTTATACTGGTTTTGTGAAAAGACTTAAGTCAGAGTTGCAGTTGGATGCCCTATTATGAACCAATTAAATTGTGTGATTAGAAAGTGAGAATAAATTGGTTTGTTAATATGTGCTTGTGGAGGGAATACTTTGCCTGTTGCATATTGCAGTGGACATCCAAACAGCTACCAAAAACCTACAAGTTTTAATACATAACAGCTTTCCAAATGACTTGCTCAGTGCTGTGTCAAGACCACAGTGGTAATGATGCCTCATGCTGCTACAAAGCAGTGGTTAAAGCCAGTATTTAAATGAACATATTAAGTGCTACTGAAAATCAGCATCACATGGATGGCAATTCCAAAAGCTGTTAGTGCACCAAGGCCTTCAGCAGCGCTCACCCACTGCAGGACCAGATCTTACCTTCTGCCAGAATGGGAAAATAGAGTGGTTATAAAGCTTTAATCTTCTTTCATTCCTTAGAAATAAAACCACAAAGCCACAACAGTTAAAAGTAGAAGTGGCTGAAAGCCATGATTATGCAAATCCCCTTAGATGTCATGTTAAAATATACCCAAAGACTGCCAGAAATGGGAAGAGAGAGGATTCCAGGAGGAACCTAGAAAGGATTTCCTCCACAAAGGAATCCTCCAGAAAGGATTTCCTTAGCCAGTAGTAGATAACATGGTTGCGTTGAGATAGGAACCAGCTGTGCTGCAGCTGGAATGGGGAGGAGAGCAAGGAAGAGGGGACAGGTGGCAATGGAGGATGTTGGACAAAGCTTTTTCACAAGAAGGAATGAAGAGAGGGATATCTAGAAGCCTACAGAGAGCATGTAATGGCAGGAGCAGATGGAAAACAAAAGGAGAAAAAATGGAATAATGCAAAATTATTTTCCAAAAAGGTAAAAAGGCAAAGGAACAAGAGAATTTTATAAGTACTATAGCTTCAAATACACCTGAATGTAAAGAGGGAACTGTAAAGATAATTATTTAATTTGAGTTATTGGTGAATTGAGTTAAAAGTGATTAAAATTAGGACTATAAATGACACTGAACCTGGGTATTGGGGGTTTGGGGGGCTTTTTTATTTTTTTTCTTATCTATCTAAAGCTATCCAAAACTCAGTTCCTGCTCCATGGAGTACCATGTATCAGGATTCCAGTCTATTGGTACACTCTCTGTATCCCTTTATATATACTTGGCCCCTATTCTCCAAATCATTTTTATCACTGAATTTTCCTTCTGCAAGACAGGTATAGAACTATGTAAGGTATAAAGTAAAAGTGCCATTCTCCTGCTTTTCATGCTGTTTTGCAATAGTGTGAGTGGTATGTATAAACAATCAGAGCAACCATAACATGGAAAGCTGTATCCTGCACTCTAAAATAATGAGGAACCTGAATTCTGAAATTCATCCTTTCCAGAAGGCTCTTGGACCGTGGTCCAAGGAGGCAAGAAGTCAAATTATTGGAAGAAAAGATCCTTCTATGACAGAACGAGTTGAGAAATGAGGAGCAGTAAGAGGCAGGTTTGTTTTGATAGAAGTGAAGTTGTTAAAGGCTGTATTTATCATGTTGTCATTGTTGTGCTTGTTGGTATGATAGAATATGGACTTTCATTTGTTATGGAAAATGATCCTGAGTTCATGATTCTGTGTCTGCTTTGCTCCTAGGACTGACATTTCAAGCAATGCTCTTGAACGTGTGTGGTAGATCCATCAGCCATGGAAATTCTTGCCAGTCTTGCCCTTGCTCAGGTCTAGGTATAATTTTGCTATGGTTTGAGATACTGTGCAAGAACAGCTTTCACAGGTGTTCTCTAATCCTGAGATACTGGTAGGACTCCTGGGCTATCATAGAGTATTTGAATATTCTCGTATCAGAGTTAATAGATATTCCTGCATAAGTCTCTCCTTCATGGTGATAAAATGAATGTATTTTGAAACACATTAAATCTGAAAATTTGAGTGCTTTACCAGTGTTCTTTTTATTGCAATGTATCCCATTTTCATCTTCATAAAATTAAATGCTTACATGTACCATATAATTAAATTTAGGTCGAGCAGAGGATTTGATCTGTGAGTTTATTAACTTTCAGCTGCATCACTATTTAATTGCTTTGGAAATTTTATCAGGCTAAAATGTGTCCAGGATACATTTATCAATGAAAAAAAAGTGAAAATGTTGGCATAAGGGGAATGGTAAAATTTAAACCCCAGATAATCTCTATGCTTCGCAGTAAATTATAGGGGGAGGGGGAACATGAGTCTGCCTCCATTTCTGCTATCAAATCCTAACCACTATTTCCAAAATGTCAGAGGTAGAGAAAAACCATCATTTTGTTTTGTGGCCCAAGATTTTTACAACTTAATGCTGAGGGAAGTCCTATTCAAATTTTTTTCAACATAAAACTAGAAACTCGATGTTTTTGACATGTAAAAATCCAATTCAATATAGGTATTGAGAAACAAAAGTCTAAAATTATTCAATATTATTAAACATATTTTCTAAATTTATGTTCTCTGTATCACATAGTGCTCTGGAATTCTTTAATCTTATTTTTACTTTGGTGGTGTTTTCTAAGCTGCTATGAATGAACTTGGTATTTTTTTTTTAAATTATCCTTTCACTGATCTATTTTGCTTCTACTAAAATTTGTGTACTCTGGCTAGCATTTTCCTATACAGATCTGGAATTGCTTTTAAAATGTCCAGTCTGGATTACTTTCTCCATGGCAATAGTGAGGTTCTTGATCAAAATTTTATAAGCCTCACCAAAGTCTTGCATCATTCAGTCCTAATGATGTCTTCAAGGTTGGAAACTTGAGCAAACTTTTCAGGTGTGCAGTAGAGCAAATAACAGTCAAGATAATCACAAGGAGCAAGTTTTCACAGATAAATAAATAAGTATATAACTTGCCAGTTCTCAAGCATATCTCAGAATGTGTGCACACAGTTTGCATGTGCTCAGAAGACTTCACAAGGGAACTGCTAAAAAGCATTTGAGGCACCCCTGCACATGGTACACTGTAATACAATGATTTCCACATAAAAATATTTAGTTCTCATAAGAACAGTGAGATGAAGTTCTTACTGTATTTATATCTTTGTTTCTTGATGTTCTCTTTGAATTTTTTTGTTTTGTTTTTGTTTTTTTTTAAATCCTTCTAATGCTGTAAACCTTTTAGCTCCCAACCATCTTGAGGCTGATATTGCCAAGTACTCTGGGATGCCTTAGTAGATGATAAGCCTTTAGAAGTGGAAGTTGTTATGATTGTTGTCATGTTTCTGTTATAGTGCTTATTTGCCCCCATTATAAAGCCACATACAGAACTCTACTGTTAAGATCATGACAGACTTTCTATTGTAAACTTAATTTTTAGAATTAAAGCATGACTAAGAATATATTTTTGAATGCTAAAATAAGTCATGTCACACCTTGAGAACAAAGTATAGAAAACTGGAAATGCCCACACTAAAAAATCAGTTATTAAGGGACAGAATTTTAACTGGGAGGAGTGGCTGATCCCCAAGGGTTGTGCGGCCCTTCAAAGGGCCTCAAAATCTTGGGGAGATGGGCAGGGGAAAAAAACATCTGACGTTGAACAAAGGCAAATGCAGGTGCTGCTCCTGGGCAGGAACAAGCCCAGAACCAGCTCAGGCTGGGGGGACCTGCTGGACTAGCTCTGGGGGGAAGAACCTTGGGGTGTCCTGGGGGACACGGAGCTGTCCCTGAGCCAGCAGAGTGTCCTGGGGGTGCCAAGGAGGCCAAGGGTGCCCTGGGGCATGGGGAAGAGCCTTGGCAGCAGGTCAGGGGTGATGCTGCCCCTGTGCCCAGCCCTGGAGGCACCTCTGGGTGTTGTGTCCAGCTCTGGATCCTCAGCACAGCAGGGACAGGAGCTCCTGGAGCATCTGGGTGCCCAGGAAAGGCTGAGGGAGCTGGGGCTGCTCAGCCTGGAGAGGAGCCCAGTGAGAGGGGCATCCCTGGGTGTCTCTGTCTGTCTGTCCCTGTCTGTCCCTGTCTGTCCCTGTCTGTCCCTGTCTGTCCCTGTCTGTCTGTCCCTGTGTGCAGCAGGCAGAGCAGCCCAGGCTCTGCTCCAGCCCCAGCTCTGCCCAGAGCCCTGGGCAGGGCTGAGCCCAGGAGCTGCCCCTGCCCAGGAGGCAGAACTCCTGCCCTGGGCAGTGCCAGCCCTGAGCAGAGGGTGCAGAGAGGCTGTGGAGTCTCCTCCTGGGGACATTGCAGAGCCACACGGACACTGCTGGGCCCTGTGCTCTGGGATGGCCCTGCTGGAGCAGGGAGGTGGCACCAGAGCAGCCCCGGGGCCCTTCCAGCACCAGCCATCCTGGGATTCTGTGGGGAGAACCTTGTTTGCAGTAGTACCAAGTGTCCATTGTATGAATACACACCAGTGAGACATATCATGTGCCAATTAAACATTTATTGCACTCTGTGATAATTCACTTTATGGGGATCTTTGAAGGAGTTTTGGATGAGTTAGAGATGGGACCTCTGACATTTTTAGATGATGCAGTTTATTTTCTTATCTTCTACATAGACAGAAACTGTGAGTTAGACTCACACCTTCACTGTGTGGTTCAGAAGGTCACAAAACCTTTGAAGGTCACAAGACCTTTTAAGGAATTATTGACCAATAAAACACTGCCAACAAGGATATTTATGTTTTTGACCCAATCCTTAAACATTTCATCTTATGGATCCATGCTACAGCGTGAGCTTTCTTAGCCAATCATGGTATGACACACAAACCTACAGTACTACATTCTAAACTCCTTGTTTACCTTTGTAGCTACTTTTACTTTTTCTGTATCTTAAACTCTAAAACTCTAAACTTAGCTTAATGTGCCTCTGCTTTAAACTATAAATCCACATCATTGCTTCTGAAACCTAAGTTTGGAGGCCTTTTCCAAGGTCTCAGATCAAATCCTGTGTTTAATTCTAATCTTTGCCTTACAGACCCAAAGTTCTGAGAGTTCCTTGCATTTCAGATTACAACAGCACTCCCATATTCTGCATATACTGCAAGCAAAACAGCAGAAAATAATAACTATTTGTTTTCAAAGTGATTTTTTTTTGTCCTACAGCAAATAATTATCTTTAGTATGTTATAATTCAATAGATGTATTTTCCTAACTCTCAAGTAGTTATCTCTTGGGTTTCTGCCAAAGGTTTTTAAGGATAGGAAGGGGTTGTATTTCCAGAAACTTTGTTGGGGTTTTTTAAATAAGAACATGAAAAGAAAATATTGGAATATAATTCACCTCTAACCTAATTCAAATCAGTGACATTTTGGAATATAGTTAGAAGTTTTTTTGTGGACTGCCTATGCATTTTTTCAGGTGTGACCCCCACCAGTTTGAAAATAGGTACTTACTGCTATTTCTACAGAGCTAATGTAGCTAATCTCACTATAGGGAAAATAATGCATGGTCTGGAAAAGTTGTCTTAAAAAATATGTATGACTTAATTTCTATGTTAATTTTATTTTAATTAATAACTTAAAGTGATGTGGTCACATCTGCAAATATTTCAAAATTATAAGTATCATATAGTTCCCTACCCTTTGGGTTCTTGAATTTGAAATTTAGGCAATGAAAATATTTGAACTTTAAGGTGAATCTGAGCTTGAAATTTTTCAATGTATGTGGCATAATTTCTGAGTGACATAATCTTAAAGCATGTGGATCAGCTCAGTCAGGAAAAGGTCAGCTTAATAAGTATTTGTGGTTTTAAATCTCCTGCAGTATATTTTTTTCAAATCTAGTCTGTCTTCCAAGTTCCAATCAGCTCATACCTCTTGCCCAGGTGAGCTCAGGTTAGCTCCAAACCCTTTGCACATCACATCTGTTTGGAAGTCTGAGGCTGCAGACTTTGGAATTAAATGCAGTGCCATTGTCTTACATATGATTTCAGATACTTTAAAAAAACCTGTTAAATTTTAAATGCCTTGCACTGATAAATATTAATCTTTTTATTAAATACGTTTTTACTTTATATTTGACTACAAGCTGTACTTGTAAAAAGTACTACTTCCAGCACTGTGAGAGAGACACACATTAGGATATTTCATTCCTTGGAGAAATAGATTTATATTCTATTATGAAGTTAACTGATTTTGTCTGTATTATAGTTCTGTCTTTATAGCATTGCTTTTCAGCCAATACACTGTGAATTATCTCACACTCATTCTTCTCTCTTAACAGCCACACTGCTGATAAAAACCTTAAAAGTTACTTTGCTATCTCTTTTGCCCAATGGCAAAGCTCAGCTGTACTCACTGTCATTCCTGAACAGAAGTTTAAACATTACTCCATTAAAAGATTTCTCTTTATAGGGACTAGAAAAACCTCCCAAGGAGTGTATATCATCAATTCCAGTGTTTTCTATATTATTGTTAAAAAAATAAGAACTTTATTTGAAGCAAAATCCCCTATTTCACTTCCTTGTGGCAGGAATCTTTTTGCATTGAATGTCAGTAACATATTTTCTTGGAATAAGTCCAACTCATTCAAACTGCCTCCAGCCCT
>QUSF01000059.1:196889-225410 GCA_003676055.1 Chloebia gouldiae
TGGAAAGAGGTGGAATGAGATGAACTTTAAGGTCCCTTCCAACCCAAACCATTCTGTGATTCATTCTATGATTTCAATCTGATGTGAGTAGGTAAGGATTTTAGGAAATAAGACTTTTATCACTCTTTACAAAATTCCTTAGTGATAATCTTCATCACCTTCTGATGAACAATTGAAATGGTGTAAAGTTGAGATTTAGAGTAAGAGAAAGTAGAAGAACCCATTAATGATGGAGATTTGCTGTCTGGATAGGGAATGAATGTAGCATAGGCTGCATTGCAGGCTTTAGGTGATAATTTGTTTTGGTTGATTTCCCTCATATGTCCAGTCAATACAAAAGGGAGAGTTTTAAACAGGAGAGGATTGAGAATCTTTCTGTTTCAATTCATTCAGTCATCAGTTACAATGCAGCATTTTTTAATGAATTATAATTTTTGAATTATATCTTTAATGTGGGATTTAAGTTTTGTTTTAGCTTCAAAAATTAGGCCATTTTAAGGTGTCCAGATCTGAACAATCTCACCACTCTACAAATTGTGTAGTCTGAAAATTAATGTTTTAGCTGAATACATATTCAGTTCTAGCTGTGTGATATCTCATTTAGAATTATTTGGTTTAGTACCTTTTAGGTCTTCACGTTTCCCAACAGCAACAGTGTATTAGCCATGCAATTTATCAATATTTATTCATTATCCAAATGGCAAACTACTTGTCATAATTAATTATTGAAGTAATAAATAGTCTTATTAATAAAAATGGATGACAAGAACAGAATGATTTCCTTGATAAAGACTGATGACAGATTCTAGTATCTGACACGACACTCAGAACACTGTGCAGATTGAATCTAAGGCCTCCTGCATGGATAATAAATTGTTTTTTCAGAGAATAAAATGATTGATACGTTTGCTCTGTGTGCAAAAAGCACCTGGGAAAAGATTCTACTCCCTAAGTTATTTAAGCAGACTATGGTGAAATTTTCTTTCCTTGTGACAAATTTAACTTTCCAAGGAAGTGACAGCTCTTTGGCAGAGAGAGAGAGGAATTGATGCCTGCTTGGGGTCCTTGACCTACAGATTCTCCTCCAAGTCACATTCATTTGGAAATCTCCTGGCACTGCCTCTCCCTGTGCGTGCTCCTTGGGCAGCACGCAGAGGAGTGGCTGTGGCAGAGGCTGCTGAGACAAATGAAGCCTGGCACACACTTTGGGGACACTTTGCTGTTATTGCTGCATGGCTGAGGTGGCCTCTGCTTCAAACTCCCTGTGGTTTATCCCTTGGTTGGTGCTACCTTTGGTACTTTGGTGATAAAGCAGCCCCAGAGGCTGAACATTGTTTGACAGCTTGGAAATGGCTGGGCTGGGAAAAGGAAGGGCTTTCACACAGAATAATGATTTAATAAACAAAACAAAACCAACAAAAAACCCAAAAAAGGAAACCAAACAAAAACAACAACAAAAAAAAAACCCCAAACAACAAAAAAACCCCACCAAACAAGAAAACAAACCCAAAAAAACCAGCCAAAAAAACCCCCAAGACCAACGAAACCAACAAAAAAAAAAACCCAAAAAACCCCCAACAAACAAACCTGAAACAAACACAAAAAAACCCAAAAAACCACAAAACAAAACAACCCCAAACTAAACCTTATCTCCAGAAATGTTTTATTCATAACCACTATTATTGAAGATTGAAATCTAAACATTATATTTCAAAAAGCTTCTGAAGGATGTTAGGTCCACAAAATACCTGGCTTTTGGTTTCCTTAACTTAGAGAAAATAATACCTTTTGTTGCCTTTGGTGCATCTTTTCCCATTTTTCTGTATTTTACTTGAACTTAAAGGAGTTTCATATATATATAAATTCTGACATTTGCAATGGACTGTGACATGGAAGACCTATATAATTTTCTCTTAATTACTTTCTTAATAGCCTTTTTAATGTAGTCTATAAAATCAGTCTTACCATCAACAAAGTCATGATATGGAGATTTATAATAGTTCTTACTGAGTCTTGTTCAGTTGCTGAGCCTGAGATCAACAATAGAAACAGTAATAGAATGTGCTATCCTACTGAATGTCCATCTAATTAATTGATAATTTTTTATTCTGTAATCTGCACTTTGCACTAATTCTGACTCATGCTTCTATAATCATGCATAAAATGTAGTTGCATTTCTACTAGAATTTTGGGTTTAGGCCAAACAGATGAGTAAAGCACCAAGAAATTACTCTGTAGTAAGACATGAAAAAGAAATTATTATTGTCATGTTAGACACACTGCTCTCTGGAACTGACTTTGCACCTGACCCACTGATTTGCTGGCTAGTTGCATATAATTATTCAGAGAATGGCAATGTTTTTCTGACTCATTTATGATGGATATGCCAAGCCAAATCCTATCAAAGTCAACTGCATCTAGTCTTTAAGTGACAGCCATCCATCTGGAAGGACTTAGATGATGGTCAGAAATGATACAAGAATAAACATGGCAGAATTTTACATCTGTTTAATGTCAATTTCTTTTTCAACAACAAGTAGAAGGGAGTAGGGGATAACTGACTACTTTAAAAACTGCTTCCTAATGTGGATGATCAATAATATAATTACACAATAAATTCTAATAGTGAATTGTAATTTTGGCAGTTACATGCTATGTGTATCATGACAGCAGTTCTGTAGGAATTTTATGCCTTTCAAAGTTATAAAAGTTCAAATTCAAGTGATCAGCTTCAAAGGAATTCTGTCAAAATTGTCTACCTCTGCAGAGCAATAGCTGGAACATAAACAGCAGCTAAGGGTAATGAGGATTTTGTTAGACATACGCTTGGGAGTGGGAAGATATGTTGTTTTTTCTTAACTCCACACCTGAAACCACAGAGTTCAGACCTGGGCATTGTTTGGTTTGACTGATATTAGAATGAAAGTTCTTCAGGGTCCTAATGCAGTTATTCTTGTCTTCACACCCAAATATTTTTGGCAGCAGGGTTGGTGAGCATTTCTTTCCTCTGCAGAGAAGTGCCCAGTTGAGCACATATAAAGTTCAATGTAGAATTTATGTACTTTAGAGGGTTGGATTTGTTTCATTAGTTGGTTTGGTTTGTATACCAGCAAATCAAAGTGAAATCTAGATGTCTTTTCAGTTTTAGCATTTCTAAAACTTATTTCAGGAAGATATTGCTTGCATTTAATAATGAAAGCTATTTAGAATTCTGTTGGGTTTAGCTGCAGTAAATTGTATAGCATTCTTCCAAAAGACACAATCAAATAGTTTTAAATTTGCAACAGAGAATCAAAGGAAAAGGAGCAGAATGCTGAACTGAAGCATGCTGCAGGAACCAAGCTGAAGAAGCTGATGAAAACTTATTAATATCTGCTTCTTCTGCTCAAATCTGCTCTAAAGTCTGAACATCTCAAAGAATTCCATTTAATTTGAAACCTTCCATCACCTGTTTGTTATTTAGCAGGTGAGAGGAAATCCAGGATATTGCCAGAACTCATTTTTCTGTATAGGATTAATAACAGCAGAAGTTTAAAAATGCCTTAGGTGCACCAAGAGACTGAGAATGAAGTGATGGTGAGGCTGATAACAGGTGGCCTCATGCAAGGTTGTCCAGATTGGTTTAAATGCTGTAAAGAGAAGTTTCGTTGTGAGTCAGCTCACAGCATCATGAATATAGGAGAGCTAAATACCCTCATTTGGGGCCCTTTTAGAAAACTCTTCCTGTAAATTTTGTTTATACAGTTTCAACATGCACTCAGATGAAACACCCTATTTTCATGTTTTTAAAGTCAATTACTCTGAATAGAGGGAAGATGATTTGCAATGCAATTAGGCTAAAGTGAAATCCAAGTTTCATACAAAGGTCAAGTTATCCTCTAGTTTATAATTTACAAAGTTTTTACCTTTTCTATCAATCCATACTTTTTGAAGTGCTGTTTCATATTAAAACCGATGTAATTATGGAGAGCTTCAGTTGTTAATAGCACCATTGGGAATGAGTGATTCATTTTTCCTGGATTGTAAGCCACTGCTTTGGCAAACCACAGACACAGAATTTTTCAAATAGTCCAGTTCTTCATGTGTTGACAAATGTATCCATCTAACAGACAGACATGTATAATACAATGGCATGTTTGGAAAAACTGGACAGAACCTGCTTTTTAAATTTCTTCCAAGAGTGGTTAAGAAGGTGGAAGCATCTCTTGTACTGATTAAAAGAGGGAGAGTTAGACTATATTTAAATTAAGACATGCTCGTGCTCCTTTTTCTTGTATATCCACAAAAGATTCCATTTTGCAATTACTCAGATTTTTGAATCTTGCTCTGTTATTATGCAGCTGCACAGCAGCTGAATATGATCTAAATGAGGGTACTGGAATCCTTCATCTTACTTTAGCCTTGAATTTTCAACCTTTTCTTCCTTCCCACCATCATTTGTACTCTAAGATGCTTCTGTGGCTGTTTCCTTTTCTTTCTACCTAAAAGCAGATGAAATGTTGTGTACATATTGAATGATCCATAAAAAAAACTACCTGCAGTTTTTAAATGTATTACAGAAGGATGAAATTTAGTACTGATATAGCTAATCAGTTTGGGTTGTTAAAGAATTTAGAGGGCCAACTTCTTGATTGGCTTGTGCTTTCTGGAAAGCTACTGAGTGATTTGCCTTGGAGATATCAGTCTGACACAGTTCTTGCTCCACAAATTCAGGATCTAGGAGGACTAAACCTCGTCACATTCTTTTGAGCATCAAAAATTCCTGTATTCATGGAGTTCAGCCTGAGTTTAGGAGCAGCCCTTATGTGCATTTTACACATACTTCCAACTAAACTTCCTGCTTGTTTTTATTTTTGAGGCTTTTTGGTTGTTTTTTTTTGTTTGAGATTTTTGGGGGTCAAATAAAAAATTAAGCCTGTGTTATATGATTGTATTAAAATTCCATGGGAACCTTCTTCTCCAAACCATATTCATAAATATAACTTATAGCTCTTGATCATGATCGTTGATCCAAGGATGTTATCCACAGCTAATCATTAATTCATCCGTGGCTGAAATCCTCCAAAGTAGAAATGTTATCATTGCTTGCATACATCTTTCATACTTTAAAAATAATAATTAAATAAAATTAGTTGATTGCTCAGTTTTTTCATTTTGAAGTACGGCTGGATAGGTACAACTTGATTTCCTTAGTCTACAAATTCAGAGTAATATAGGAAGGCTGCTGTAATATTTTTTATCCACAGGGATATTTAGTACTTTTAAAGCAATTTAAGCAGGAGAGCCTTATTACTCTGTCACAGTGTAGTTATGTCCAGAATTATGAGCACAAAGAATTATATTCTCACCCACAAAAATTAAGAATTCGTCTACACAGCAACCAACACTGGTTTTTACAGAAATATTGTCATCGTTTACAACTGGAAAAAACTTTGGAATTAAATTAAATAGCATAAATCCAAAGTGAATTCTGATGATGGCTCTGGGATTAATCCTGATTCTTGTAAAATCTTGCATTGGCTTGTGCTGAAAGGCCATGATGTTATCATTGAAGTCTCACATGGAGTTCTCACATGCAGCAGTCAATTATCCAGTCATTGGTTAATTAGTGACTAACAGGAACAATTAGCTGTTAAGTGCTTGGCACTTTTGGAAAGAGTTTCTTGAGGGTACTCTGGCTTCACCCAGCACATCAGATTAAACTCTGAAGTTCCATGGGTGGTCTTTCTCTACATTGCTTGTTTTTTGCCATGGATTGCCTGGAAGGAGACCCAGGGACACCTCAGCATGGAGATCCTGGATTTCCAAGGTTCGATGTTCTTTTATTCCTCTGATCTGGAAGGTAAAATGCTGTTACCTGAAGTGTGCCCAGCACAGCACAGAGCCATTCAGATGGCAAACTGGAAGCAGCTGCTTCTTAGTCCAGGGTCTCTGACAGCAGTGGGGTGGCAGGAGATGGTTGATTGGGAATTGGAGAGCAAGGATCCCTCTTCCCTGAGCAGGGAACAGCACTGAACTTCCCCAGCAGCTCATAAGGATTTCTGTGCCAGGCACTTTAGGAGTTTTCTGATGCTGCTTGGAGTTGTTTGTAAGAAGGTTTTGGTGAGTAAAAATTCCCCAAGAGCCTGTTGGGGAATAAGGACTAATCTGGGAGTCTGCAGCATGCTTGGTGCCCACTGTTGTGCTGGTTCTCATTAAAGCAGGGTTCCCTTCTCACACAGACACCAGGAATCCTTGTGTTCCTTCCTGCCCTTCTCCCAAAAACCAGCTTCTCCTTGCTGCCCTTATTTGTTGATCTCATTCACACGTGTACAGATACCTAAAAAAAAAAACCCAGACAAAATTTACAGTAATTAAAAAAGAATAATTTTTAACCCCATTCCTCAGTCCCCTGTGCATAATGGAATCAGACTTTCACCACCATTCAGTGTGAGGTTTGAATTTAGGCTTTTTCTTCATGACCATTAATTTCTAGAGGTGATGCAGCTGTTTTAATGAGAAAATAGGATTTTATTCCACTTCATGCATCAACAACTCAATTGTTACCTAAATGCAATTACAAAATATTGTAGCCCAGTTTTGTTGGGTATCAAATACCCACAGCTTTTACTCACTGCCTGGGAAATTAAATAAGTACTGCTGAAAATGAGGGTATTTGTTAATGTAGGGAGTGTTAATTAAGCCACTACAAAAAGCATAGCTTGACTTCAGTGAATGCAAGGTCAAGTCTTCCATACCTCTTGTTATTCAGATGTTATTAGTTGTATTTGGAAGTGACAGTGAGATAGGAGGTATCAATAAGTGATTTTTAGTGTCAGGTTTTTTTTTTTTTTTTAAAGCAAACCAACATTGGGAATAAAAATGGGAATATCTTTCAAGTTGACTTCCAGATGTTTGTTAAATACAGACACAAAAGGTAATAGTGGAGCTCATCAAGCTGAAACCACGTACAAAAAAAAAAATAATTCAAGGACTAATTCATGTAGTCCTGTGTATACTTATACATTAAAACCGGTAAGAAATGCTGAAATTGTGGGAGTGTGGATGATATTGTGCTTAAGAAATCTGAGCCTAAGTGCCAAATAACTATATGTTATGACTACTCAAGTTACATGTGTGCAATTATAACTGATATTTTTAAAATTATTATTTTGAATATCTTATTTACCACTTATCAGATGCCAGTTTCAAAAACAGTGGGGACAAATTGATCAGATGTTTAACCATATGAACTCAAGTGTTTTCCATCAGCTCTGCTTTTGCTTTGGAGCTGAACTGGGTACAAAACAGAACAGTTTGTAGCATATCTGATCAGATTGTCACAGAAACATACATTCCTGTAATAAATTATTTTATAGCAAATTGAATTAGTTTCCAAATCACCCATTTATTCAAAGTTTTTTATGAAATGAGATGCTAGTGCTGTCCTTTTATATGTGCACGATATACAGGGCACCAAACCCTATATAATCACTATTTATAATTGAAAGTGGAAGCTATATGATTAAATCTTAATCTCTTACTTCGATAAAATGTTCCCCAAATCCTGGCTTTATGGTTTTCATTTTGTTTTAAATGCATTGTTGCTAATGATTCTATGCTAGTAATGCATTGAAGGGATAGGAAAGCTGGGGAATACTGCTTACTGCAAAAGGTTAAATGGTTTTTTGAAATAATTCATTACAACTGAAAGAATACATTAAAATGCTAAAATCCATATACATTTAATATTTTAAGTTGCTTTTAACAAGAATAGTCTGCACATCTGTGTCAGCCACCACTCACCTAAATGCTGTATTTGACTGAGGGTTATGTCAGACTTTAGAGTTAACATGGATTTGCTTATCACCATGGTCGGTGGGATTTGGAATGACAATTTATTATAGTGCATTATACTTTATTTATAATTCACAAATGGCTTAGAGATTTAGATTTTTGTTATCTTGTTCCTAAATCCTGTCTTCATTGTCAGTGTCAGTATCCATTAGATTGGATTGCTAAGAGAACATCCTACTCCAGCTGGAAGGGACAAAGAGCCACCCTTGTCCCAAGGCCTCTTAAGCCCTGGCAGACTTGGGTACTGACCAGCTCTCTAGGAAGCCATTCCATTCCTGACCAGCCTCTGGGTGAAGAACTGCCTCCTAACATCCAGTCTAAATCTCAGTGTGCACCTCTGAACTGCTCCCCTCTGTCCTGTCACCATACACAGGATGGCTGAGGCTGGAGGGGCCCAGGGCTGCTCTGGTGCCACCTCCCTGCTCCAGCAGGGCCATCCCAGAGCACAGGGCTCAGCAGTGTGTGCAGAGGGTGTGGAGTCTTTGCTTCTTTTCTGCCAGGGTTGGGATTAAATGCGTGAGATGGTATTTCTTGTTGGGACTCAGATGTTTCTTAGTTCTTATCTATGTTACAGTCTCATAAGCTGCGAGTTCTGCAGCACTTCACTCTGACAAACTGAAAATGGAGCCCATCTCTCTCTCTACAAGGCCTTTGAAGGATAAACTGTCCAATTAAGAAATGACACCTCCATTATTTTTACTTTTAACCCAATAACTAATCACCCATGCCCACAATGGGGACTTTTCTACCCAATTACACAAAACCACCCAAACCCATGGAGAAGAAGAAGGTAAATAAGGACCATCCTGCACCCTAAAACCTCCATCTTGCTTTATATCTATTACTATATTCTAAACCCTTAAACTCTAAGTTTTCTACCAGGTGATATTACACACTTCTATTCAAACTCCACAGCCACAATCCCAGTTCTATCATTCAATTTTGGAAGCTTTCTCCACAGCCTCAGGTCAAATGCAGTGTTCTCCTGGGGGTCAGTGCCTGTCAGCACAGAAAGTCTAAATTCTCAGCAATCAGGTTCCAACAAGAGGGCTCTGGAATAATCCCCAGGGAGGAGACTCCACAGCCTCTCTGCACCGGGGAGAAGAGCTCAGTGTTCCCCAGGAAGGAGAAGAGGTCACCAGTTATTCTCAAAATGGTAGCAGATAAACCGACCAGTGAAAAAACAATTCTTTTACACAAATACTTCCAAGTGCTCCTCTCCCCGACCTGTGGAACACATCTTACTGCCCTGAAGAGGTGTGGTGAGGATGAATTGTTCCTGTATTTCAAATAAGGTGAGAAAATACAGTATAATACAGCTTCGAGGTTACCAAAGGAAAAGTTTGTTCATGCTGACTGTACCTGAAGTAATACAAGTAGAGACTTTGAACAAAACAATCTGAATTAGCAAAGGTAGTTTGAATTTTTTGCCCAGTTAAGATTTAATACCAAGTACAGCTTGCAGGGTTTTGCCTGAGGGATTTTTGCTACATGTATATTTGTGCTCATACAATTCCTTAGCAAGAGCAGTTCTATTGTGTCATGATCAATTGTGAAAATTTTGGATGGTGTAAGAGTTTTAAACATTTGAGTACAAATTTTTGCTGAATTAAAGGTTTTTTTAATTGAGTGTTTGCAATTTGCCATTGAATAGTTCTTATGCCACCACTCAGAAAGACCTGCTGAGCAGCAAGTGATGCAACCCCTCACAGGATAGGAGTGTTTGGAATTGGAAGGTCACAAGGAAACCCATTCTTGTGTTTCTGCAGACACAGACAGTTGGCTGTGCTCTAAGCAAGTTTCTCTTCAGATGCTCTAATGTATTTCAACAGCCATGTGACCAGAAAAAGGCAAAGTATGAGGAGATTCCAGCTTTTTCTGTGTGTGGGTGAAGAATCGAGATGTTATTTTAGGAGTCCTAATATTAGAAACACTTAGAATTGTTAATATTACCAACTCTTTATTATAGAGAACTGAGACTGCAACTGTATGGAGCGTTCAATGTAAACAGTTCTCTCAAGAAGCAGAAATGTGACTGTTAACAATACAAACACCAATCTTTCTCAGCATGTTAAAATTCAAGTATTATAACAAAACTTTAGAGTTCAGGGAAGTTAAGGATTTCAGACAACCAGCTCATTTTTCACTCGATAACATAATAGAATATACAAGAAAAAAAAACAAGGTAAAATACAACCCAACAGGCCTTCTTTAGAAGAGCCAATTAAATAACATTTCAAGTCTAATGGATAAGGTTCCCAGCTCAGCAGAAACTGTGAAGCAGATGTGAATTTCAGATTGTTGGCAGAGGTTTCCCTGGGTTATTCTCTCACAAGTTATTATTTCATTGGAAATTATGCCTCTCACCTGTGGTTAAACATGACAAATACTCCATCAGAACCACATTATATCAGGATAACATTCCCCTGTTTAGATTGTCCTAGTTTTACCTTGAGATATTACCCATTGGCAGCTCAGTAGAGTAGACAGAAAATATCTTTGTTAAGCAGTCTACAATATCATAGAAATTTAGCTCTAGTCCAGCTACATTATCCTTGAAAATTGGTTCTGTGAGGACATAACTTACCAGCAGTGATGGTCAGAACTGGGCACTTCCAAAATTCTGAAGCCTTGCAGAAAGCAGCCTGTGTTGAACCACAAGGCTCCTTCTAATCTGAAACCACAAAGCTGTTTTTTTGTTGTTGTTGTTTTTTTTTATCTATAAGAAATTTGGATTTAGCAAAGTCTGTGGATAAAGGTGTGAGATTAGTTCTGCTGAGAAGAATCTCAGTGTTATAGTCTTGATAAATAAGAAGACTGTTGGGGTCATTCTCAGATCCCTGTGTGTTCTCCCTTCTCTCACCCCTGTACCTTTCTATTAGGTTTTTGTATTTGGCTGTAAGGTATAAGGTGCTTTGTGCTTCTCAGTTTCTAATTAAATCTGCTTCAGAGTAAGTCTTCTCGAGTGCTTCAGTACAGCTGGCTCCACTCAAAGTTATTGAAGTACTATTGTTTTCTGTTAGTGACATAGAAGTTCTTGTGAGGGGAAAAAAAGTTCTCAGTTCTTGTGAGAAAAGGATTAACTTTGTTATAGACTGGTAGCAGAGTTACCTGGATTGGAGCCTCACAGGTCAGCACAGCTAACTTGCTATTTGAAGAAAAATTATTAATAGCCAATTGCTAGATGAGGTCAATAGCTCTGTCTAGCAAAGGTTTAGAAACCTCTGTGACTGGTGATTTTACTACCTGAAAGGACAACCTTGTCCAAGGCAGCACTATCCTCCTAGTGAATTAGTGCTGGAATGGTTTTTGTTGTTTTGGGCTTTTTTAGCTTATTTAACCTGACCCTTCCAAGCCTGAGTTTCTGCTTTTCTGAGTTTTCAATGTGACTGAGAAGAGTTCAGGCCTACTGCAGTGTTCTATAACTAAAACTGTATTTACAGATCGTGTTTTTCTGGTAGCCCAGTTTTCTGTCCTCTCACATTGATTTTATTGTCTGTAAACCTTTGATTAGGAGTGTCCTTGTTTCAGTTAGGTGCTCCAGCAGGGCCATCCCAGAGCACAGGGCACAGCAGCGTGTCCCCATGGCTCTGGAACATCCCCAGGAGGAGGCTCCACAGCCTCTCTGGACAATGTGTTCAGAATGGATCCTGAAATTCCAGCAGGTTTCCTTATTTCCTGCTGTTATTGACTGTGTGATGTTTGTAACATTTCAGTGCAATGGAATTGTGGCTATATAGGGATATGCTAAATAACTTGAAAATGGAAGTGGGAATGAAGAGCTGGTCTTATGCTAGTTATTGTCACAGAACCTTTTCTCTTTGCCCGGGTTGACCACAGTGGCTGCTGTAGCCCAGTGGATGATTTTGTTTCAAACAATTTATTACCTCATGGTTGCAGGACATTGATCTGTACCTTCCTGCTCCTCTGCATTATCTCCATGTTCACAAAAAGTGCACAAAAACTGTAAAAACACTTGTTAGTTTTCCAAACAATCTCCTCTCTGGTACCTCAGTCCCACCTAATTGTATTGCAATGAATTTTGGCATCCAAGCTAGCATATAAAAAATTGCTTTAAACTGTGGGGCAAACACTTTTTAAATTTATGCTGATGTCAAAAGAACTTTTACCACTTTGACACCAATGTGCTGCAGAATGGCACTTCACTTATATTGTAAAGCAAAGTTTTGGTATTTGAATCTCATACTGGGAAATGGAAACTATGGATTTCATTTGAGAAACATGGAAAGCTTCCAAATGTATGTAATTTTACTTAAATTTTATTTAATCAGTCCACACCTGAACCAGAAGCCAGTTGTATTTGTTTAGTTTAGTTAGGAGGAGTTTGCTGAAGATTTCATTGTTTGATGCAACAAGACCAAGCAACATCTCCTGTCTTTCCCTCCTGTGTTTCTGATCTCTTTTCCTCAGTGGCATTAGCAGTGCATGATGATGAAGTGGTGATAGCTGTGCAGGTGCCAGCTGGTCATTTTCCTTTAATTCAGGTTCCAGGTATTGGAGCTGGTTGCTTTGCAGTAATTATTTGTTGCTCTTGCTGCTCAAGCTGAGGGCAATTTTAGTGCCCATTACAGAAAAGATTTTTAAACAAGGTAATTAACTATTTACCAGTAGTTGTTGCAGTAGAATAAGAGAAAATCCACTGTGCTACCTGATGTATTTTCACCCTAATCTGCTATAGATTCTCAGCTATGTTAATTGGCCTAGCTTGATGGAAGCCAAATTCAGTAGTGGTTTATATACCTGAGGATCTGGCCTATCTTTATTTTTATCCTTTGACAAATCTACCTTGCTGCTCTGTTTCATTCTTTGTTTTGATCTCCACTCTTTTTCCTGTTGTCTACTTAGTTGAACTTTAATCACAAAAAAAAAAAGTAAAAAAATAAACATTATTTTTAAAGATGTATATATGTGCACCCATCTGAAAGACATTTTGTTAGAGACTACCAGCTTTGAGAAAACAAGTCTGTAAAATTCAGAGATGTGGTAATTAAACTTCCATGCATAAATTCCTTATTTTGTCTCCCCACTTGAGATACCCACAGCCTGTTGGCTTTCACAGCACTTGACATTTTGATAGCCTTTGCATTTTAAGCCAGTTTCATTTCATCTCATTCAACACCTAGTTCAATTTAATTTCATTTTTGGATTAGTGAAACAGGGACTGAATGCAGCTTGGAAAAGTTTGATTTCCCTGAGCTGGAGAGCCTCAATTAGGAAATCCTTTTTTAAGGCAACAAAGCAATCTAATTCTTGGTGCAAAATTTGCACATAACATAATGCAGATTTTTGTTACCTCTTTTGTTGTCTACCTTTCAGATACTGAGTAAAACAAGAGAATTAACACCCTTATTAACTTTGTAACTCCAATGCATTTGTGGAGAATCAGGTTTTAGAATCTGTAAAAGAGCCTCTCCTGCTTTTACACCTTCTACAGATTTATTTGGACTATTTGAGTTTTAACCCATGGCTATGGTGAATAGACATCAGCATTTCTGGTTCTTCTCCAAGAAGATTGGAATGTTGATAACAGGAGGTTTCTTCATTTTCTGAGACTATTGATAGTACAAAAATGATTGGTCTCATCCTCATACTGGGTTATTAGTTGTTTAGTACACTGTACTAGAAGTAATTGCCCAGCATTTGGGACGTAAATGTTGCTGTGTGAGTTTTATTAATTAGCCTGACCAAAACTTAAACATCCTAAAAAGAGGGGAAAAAATATAAAGCTACATAGGACAGGGATAAAAATAATCAGTTGATGTTGTGAATAGTGTGTGTATATATATATATATATATATATATATGTATATAAATATATACATATATCAAATCCATAGGATTTTTTTTATTCTATATTATATTTCCACTATTATTACCATATTCTTCATCTAACAAAAAAAAAAAATACAGTTCACACTCCTCTCTAATTGCTTTTCTTCTCTGCAAAGGAATTCCACACCATGAAGCCCATCAATATAGCGAATATTTCCTCATGACAGTGTCACTCTGTGTGCTGAGAGGGGCATGATAGGAAGAGAAATGAGCTTATACTGGTGTCCATACTAGCTGGGTTCTGCTGTTGGAGTTCATTAACACAGAAGGAAGCTACAGCCAAGACCTTCCTATGAAAATTTGCAACATTAAATAGCCTGCATGGCACCAAAATCACATTTCAACCAAGGTACTATATAGTCTTTGCTACATTTACATACTTGATTAAGAATATACTAGTTATGAGGTCTGTCAATTTACTAAAGAACAACTTAATTTCATAAAAAGATCAGTTAAACACTGTTATTTTGTTAGCTTTTTACAGTGATGGTCTTCAATAGCCACTTTCTGTGATCATAGACTGTAGCATCTGTATATTTGAATTGACTTGCATATTGTCCTGTTCTAGGTGGAAAATACTTATTTGATAGCATTCATGGTTTAAAATCAGTGGATTTAGTTACTCTTCTCTTGTGCTGTTCCTGACTAAATCAGCAATGTTGTGCTGTAACAAAACACAATGAGTGCTTATGGTTTACAAAATCTGATAGAATGAGCAACAACAGCAAATATTCCATAGAGAATTTGTGGATTCTGTTGAGATGTGTGTCTCTCACTGTTACCAGTTTATGGCAGACTCTGTCCCTTGCAAGTCTTTCCATGAGAAATATGAAACTAAAAGAGCTGAGGCTTTTGATCTTGTTTTTCATCCCAGGCTCCTTAATCTTCAAAACTTTTGCATTTGGGTGTTTTCATGGATAAAGCACATTCACCATTGTAATTGTTACACATGAGACACTGTGGGATTGTTCCTATTGATTAGACATGTTTTCCTGCTATGAGTGACTAAAAACATCCTGCAAATTGTACAAAGATGTAAAATTACAATAGAAGGCAATCCCACAACACTGTGTGATGCAACATCTGTTGGGTTTTTATTTAATGCCATGACCGACCATATGATCAAAAGAATTTGTAGACTCCATGGACTTGACCTGATTGAGAATAAAGTTTTCTAATGGATGATTTTTTTGAAGAGAGGTAGATAAATAGTGAATATATAAAGTAGAGCTGAAGCTTAAGTAAGCTCAGAAGATCACCAGGTAAAATTTGCTGTCTAAGGGGAAAAGGGATTCTGGAGGGGTTGACAGTTACTTAAGGAAGAAATATTAAGACTAGCAAAAAAAAAAAGAACAAAAGCTCTCCTTATAAATGAAGGCACAGGAAGATTAGTGACACACCAAGATGGCTAAATAATGATTTTTTCAATGACTTGATGATGAGAAAGAAGCCTGTAGAAAGAGCAAAGAAGTCAAAGTATTAAGAGTGCAAATATTAAAAAAATAGCACAATAAGGAAATATAAGGAAAATAAGGAATATAAGGAAATCATCAAAAGACCTGGTAGAGCTCACAATTCACAGAAAGAATAAAGGCAGGATTCTGTAATAGAGAGAAATGAAAAGCTGATCTGCTTCTCAGATGAGAAGGAAAAGAAGTGACAGTGGATGTCTTTAGGTCAGAGTGTTAATATCTCTTCTGCATCAGTCTTAACTATAAAGCTGTGCTGTGATAATTTTAAAGGAACTAACATTAGTGTTAAAGGAAAAAGGACTTGTGGTAGAGAGAAAGATCAGAGCAGAGACTCTTTTGTAAGTTGGGTGCTTCCACATCAGCTGGTCTGGGAGACACTCAGCTACTTGAGAGAATTGACTGAAGCTGTTGGAAGCATCAGGGGCTAAACAGGGGATGGCTAAAAGTCCAAAAAAGTGCAAAATGGGAAAGTATTTGGCTATCTAAAGAAAGATGAGAAAGTGAGAGGCTTGCTTATGAATGAGATGGGAACAAATAATGAAACCATCTCTTTCTAAATGCACACAATTAGTGAAAGAACTGATAGAACATAATCATGAAAGAAATCATGTCAAAACACCACCATTTCTTTTGTTATATCGTGTGTTTTACTGATATGTGTGAGGTATTAGATATTCTATAGATCTTAATTTTTTATAAAACATGTAGCTCCATCTAATAGCAGGATATTCTCATTGGTAAAGTAAAAATATAGTCTAGAAGAAACTGTTATAAAATACCCTAGAGAATAATATCCAGAAAGTAAATTTAAGCAGGATATTAGGAAAATAATTGCTCCAGGTACATTTTGCTGGAGAAATTATCTTGCACAATTATGTCATCACTTCTAGCAAAAAATTACCCTGCTTACCTCAGAAATAGATACCATAAAGTTAGGGTTTTTTTCCCCATGGGACAAAAAAGAGTCTAGATTTTCTTTTAGAACTTTTATTTTAATATTTGTACTCTAAAAATATCATTCTCAATATTTTCAAGAAAAAAACCCCACAGCATAGTTTTATTTTCTCCATATAAATTAATAAGATTGTTTAAATTCTTTATGGGTTAGTTATGGTCTAAACTTCCAGAAATTACTGTTGCTCAAACATACTTCTTAGTCCAAATTCAATTTGAAATTGAATTTCCTGTAATTGATAATTCAGAAGGTTTGAAAAACAAATGATGTCTGATCCATTTGCAGGCTTTTACAGCTTCAAGTCATTGCTTTGTCCTTGGAACCTATTGCTCTAAACCTACAGTAATAATTAAAGAACAGGATTTAAAAATGTATGACTTTATATGACACCTCCCTAGCAGTATTATACTTAATATTCTGATATCCAGGGCACTGGTATTTCAGATCTCCTTGGACTGTTCTTCCTGAAGCAGAGGGGAAGGCCACTGTCCTCTCTCCATCACCCTTTAAACACAGCCCAGCCTGATGGTAATAAACACACAGGGCTGATCATGACACTTCACATCTCGATGTGATTATCTCAACTCGTTTGTGCTGAGTGTGTGTGTAAAATTTAATGAAGAACTTCTGTGATCCTCACTAATAACAAAATGGTGCTGGAAAATCCTGCCTCTCTCAGATTTGATTTGGTCCTGTCATAGATTTATGTATCTGGAAGTATTGATCACTCATAAAATGGATGAGGAGCCAGACAAAAAGCAGGTGTGAGTTGTGTGTTTAATATCACTTTCCCTTGCCCTCAAGGTGACAGACATGCTGGAGTGCACCAGTGTGTGGAAGTAGATCTCCAGCTGAAGGTAAACACTCTGAAATAATTGATATTTACCATCTTGGTGTATTTACAAAGTGACATGCTTTAACATGAGTAATAATCTCCATGTCCCTTCCAGCTGTGCAGTTTAAGCACAAACTCTTACCTCAATTTTAAAATAAATCATAGAATGACTTGGGTTGAAAGGGACATTAAAGATCATATTATCCCATCCCCTGTCTACCTTCCTCTATCCCAGGTTACTCCAAGCCCTGCCCAACCTGATTTTGGACACTTCCAGGGGCAACCTCAGCTTCGTTGGGCAACTGTTTCACTCTGGTTTTGTTTTTTTTTTTTTTCTTTTTTCTTAAAACAGATTCACCAGATGCAGATTCCATCTTGTTTCCACTGCTACCTGTGTTGTTTCCTTTTCCACCCTGACCTGCACTCACCAATTCAACAGGAAGAATGCTGGATTTTGTTCTTACCCAAATGGGGGAGACATACAGAATTTTCAGGAATCACACTGGCACTTGGTGATGCAAAACTATACCTGAACAAAATTATAAAAATCATAGCTGCATATTTTTCATATGTATTTAAGATCATGATGGTCACAGAACTGAAGAATCCTTTCGGTTGGAAAACACCTTCAAGATCATTGAGTCCAAACTTCAACCAGTCCTCACCTTATCACCCAACCCACAGCACTGAGTGCCAAGTCCAGTCATGTTGTGAGGGACAGAAATGTGTCACCCTGCTTTTCTGTAGCAAAAATAGTGTGAGCTTTTCCCCATTGGAGAGTCTATCCGTGTAGCCAAGAAAGTGTAAAGCCAGTTCTCTCACTCAAGAGTTCATTTGAGAACTTCCATGAAATGCATTTCCAGATGTCTCATCAGAAGCGCTCTGGTACAGCTTTCTTGTGTCACTGCTGTGACAGGACAGGGGAAGGACAGTGTGATCATAGTCACCTGTTCCCTGCGGCCTGAGTGAAGCACCTGCAGCTCCAAAGAATAATCTTTACATATCTGTGAAAATCCTGGCGCTATTTCTGTTCCCCTGAGCCTGGAGAACCCAACCTGAAGCCCTTCAGTCTGTGTGGATTTGTGGAGGAGTTTGGTATCTCTGTATTGCAGGAAATCCAGAATTCCTGAACAACTGGCCAATGGGATCAAGCAGGAGCCGTTTCCTCTTTACATTACAAACAGTTTTACAGATTCTACAAACTTCTAAGTACACATTTCTCAATTGGTTCCTTTGTCTTGTTCACTCATTTTCTTCTTCCATTTCTCAGAGTATATGACTGGTTACAATTCTGGTGTTTCACAGTCCTCTGTTATCTAGTTCTTGCAGTCTTGATATTTGGTTTATCAGCCTCTTCTTTCTCAATTTTAGTACAATTTATGTTCCAATAGCCTTGTCGAATTCCTGAGGCTTTGATAACAAACTTAGAAGCAGGCTGGCTGGGGCACACTGTGGCCTAACCCTTGCAAATACATTGCAACACAGTGAAATATGCAATGAAATATGTCCTGTGCAGTAGGACAGGAAGAACATTTTGGAAGGGTTATTCCTCAGAGGTCAGGGAGCTGAAAACATGGATCAGAGGCCTTTCCAGTGAGGCTGCTCTGACAGTGTACACACTCCTCTGGTAATCAGGGTTAGGAAGGCAACAAATAAAAGTGTCAGGAAGGCAAAATTAAAGATCTATCATGAAAGGACAAGGCAAGGGAAGGTTTTTAATAAGTGGAGGAGTTAGTTTTCTCCTAATTAATGACATTAATTTGGCTGACTGAACTGTGATCAGGGACTCTGATTCATCATCTGGTCATCAAAAGGCTTTACAAGCTGACACCTCCTCATTTCTGCTGCCAAATCACAGAGGTGCAACTCTGCAAACTTATGCTGCTGATTCCAGTATCCTCTATGCACAACCAAATTAGGAGGAACTTAAAGTAAATCACTTGATCCATAGCAATGTGAGAATGTTGGCCAGGTAGATAAGGGCTGCAGGGTTGGAGAATGGAGTTAACTTCAAATTTGGAGAGATCAGAGGGGTGAAAACAAGGATGCTGGTCAAGAATTTCCAAACTTTCTGAGCCTCTGAACTTAAGGCAGTTTTTAATTTTAAAAAATCCCTTTTATTGAAAATGCATTTTTTTGCAGGAAAAGACACTTCTGAAGGACACTTCTGAAATAGTGTAACTAGATTAAGGGAAAGTGAGTGCTATGAAACTGCTTTTCTCAGGAAGGAGATCTATTTCCTTCCAGAGGATACTCCATGGTGCAATAATGTAATACATACAAAATGAGAAATCTCTTGTCTGTAGGTTTTGGGTGTGGGAGCTTGTGCTGTTGGCCCAAAAGTGGAATATGTATTTCTTAAATGCTAGTGTAGAATGATTTTTAAAAGCCAGGGCTTGTTAATGATATCAAACCACATTTGCTAAAGCTGTCAGTTCTCTTCCCTCTATATTTAGAGGAGATAATAGGTGTGATACATGATTCATCATGCACAGCCTCCTTCCTTATGCAAACACGAGTAAACTCAGATATGAGAAGAACTGAGATGTGGCTTTCTGCCCTTTATTCTGAATACAAATCTCTTTCCATTGCTGACATTGAGGAATCCCAAAGACGTAACACAAATAAAGACAAGCAGATATCAGTAGCACATTGTGAGTTATGCATATTTAATTTTTTTTCTTCAAGAACAGCATGACAGGAATGACCTCTCACAAAAAAGCTAGGATAAAAAAGTGCCTGTTAATTATTGTGAATTATTTAAATTGACATGATCCTTAGAGATGGAGCTGGTATTGTTGCTTGTTAGAATTGCCAGTTTTTGCATGAAGAATTCTGTTTTCAGTAGCTTTAACTACAAATCTGCAAAGGACCAGCCAATATTTTTTGTATGAAAATTGTGCTGCAGTACAATTCCCTACACTCCCAAATTCCCTTCGTAGTAGGCAACTGATAACAGGGTGAAATAATTTCCAAAGGGAAAGTGGTCATGGAAGGTTTTGTTTTATTGTACCAAAGAAAATGGCAATTTTGTTTCTATAAAAAGTGCCAGTAGTTGATGTTTTAAAACTGGAACATATCTCTGGCAGATTAAAGTGCTCATTGTTGGCAAAGCTGCCTGGCTTTGAAAAATATCATATTATTCGTTACACTTGGGTCAAGCTGGACCATTACTAGGGCCCAGCAATATAAAAACAAAAAGACCTGTTCTCACTCTAATCCTATTTAGAAACTGAAATAAAAACCAAGCCTTTGGTGTCTATTTATTCCAATGTCTGAAAACCCTGGCTGGCCATGACAGACAATGATAGTCCCCTGCTGCTATCAGTTAACTGCAGCTGCATGCAGGAGAGTGGTGAAGGCTTGGTTTTTAGCAAAATTATTGCTAAATTGCTAAAGCCATTGGTGAGACCTCCAGTAGACTTTTACAAATTATCATGAACATGCTATCAATCCTCCTCTGGGCTCTCTGCAGCAGCTCCAGGCCCCTCCTGTGCTGGGCCCAGGGCTGGAGCAGCTCTGCAGGTGGGTCTCACCTGAGGGGACAGGGAGGCAGAACCCCCTTGATTTATGTAAAGCTCAATGCCCACGCAGAAATCTTCAGCTACATTTTAAAGAATTGACTCTAAGATGATCTTACAATGCTTTTCAACACACAGAAAACTTTATTCCTTGCCTTTTCAGCTGAGAATTTTGGTAACACTGTCCACTTTCAGTCTGAATTTTGCCTGCTCACAACTGAACTTTGTGTGCTTTGTGAACTTTGGAAATTGCAAATCAGCATTCCCTGCTTCTGCGTGCTCTTGGAATGTGCACTGCCTGCACCTAGATTTGTAAGGTGTTTTCAAAGGCTTCCGATTTAAAGGTTAAGATAAATATCATAACCTGTAGTTTCTGATAAATATGCACTATATTAATCTTTCTCCATACTGAGGAACATTTATTTTTCAGTTCTTTAACAGGACGCTCCATCCACACCACAGGAGTGACAGCACAGGATTTTTGGCCTGTCAGCTGCACATGCTTGTCTGGTTTAGAGTATGGCAAATTACTTTGCTCAGGACAGAAGGCACAAAAAGTGTCAAACATTCAATTAGCTGTATGCCTAAAAATATTCCTAAGCTGAGTCCTTGTAGGCTCAATTTCTCTGCCTATAAGGATAAGACAATAAAATAATTAACATTGACAGCTTCAAATAAGTTACCCTAAATGTAGCTAAGTAGACACTCATGTATGAATTGAAAGCTTTTGTGCATGTGTGTGTGTCTGTGTAAATTTTTTGAGTTTATTATGAAACCACACTGGTATTTTTGAGAGAAACTCAGAATACTGGCATGAGAATGACAAAAATTGAACTATTGGAGAGAGCCCAGAGGAGGCTCCAGGAGGAGCAGAGGATGGAGCGGCTCTGCTGGCAGGAAAGGCTGGCACAGCTGGCATCGCTCACCTGCACAGGAGGAGCTTTGGGCTGAGCTCAGGGTGGCCTTGCACAGCCTGAAGGAGCTGCAGGAAAGATGGAGAGAGACAATTGCCAAGGGCTGGAGGGACAGGGCACAGGGAATGGCTCCCAGTGCCAGAGGACGGGGCTGGATGGGATGTTGGGAATGAGGAATTGTTCCCTGTCAGGGTGGGCAGGCCCTGGCACAGGTGCCCAGAGCAGCTGTGGCTGCCCCTGGATCCCTGGCAGTGCCCAAGGCCAGGTTGGACACTGGGGCTGCAGCAGCCTGGGACAGTGGAAGGTGTCCCTGTGATGTCTTGAGAGGCTGAACCTGGAACAGAGCCTGGACAGAGTTATAGAATAAATATCATATTATTCACTAGAGGGATTTATTCAAAGGCCTCAATGGATCCACCTTGGGCAGCACAAGAGCCGAGCCTGGCCTACACCCAAGATGGACCCAAAACAGTCACAGAATGGATGACAGACCAGGAGGTCTCTCACTTTTATAAGTTTTAGTCCATTTGCAAATTGTAAATTGTCCAGTTATGAAGTTTGCTTCTTCTTCTGTTCCCCACTGTTTATACTTTTTGGCCTGAGGCTTGTTATGGTTGTCCTTGGTCTCAAGCTGGAAAAGGATTGTTTTTCTACCTATTCTGTGAAGAGAATCTACCAACACTTAATATGCAGCTCAGAGCTACACTCCTAGGCAGAACAGAATCTAAAAAATATGAAAGCAAAAACTGAAGGCGTCACCGGCTCATGGCAGGGGGTGGCACTGGATGAGCTTTAAAGTTCTTCCCAACACAAACCATTCTCTGAGTCTGCGTTTGCTGCAGTACTCCAGGCCAGGTGAATTTCCGTGTATTTCTAATCAATTCTCCCTTGCCCTGTTGGTTACACAGTGTTTTTCTTTTAAAATTGCTGAAGTTGACTGCAACCCACTTTCTTCTGAAATACCAGAATTGAAATGTTTCCATTGAGATTTCTCAGATACATATTTGTGAAAAGACTAAGTTAAAAACATGGAACAAATAATAGTGAGGACTGCTTTCCTCATAAAAATTATTCAAAGGGGTTTATTGATATGCTGCCTTTAAATGGTAATATTTGGAGATTCGGTTGTGCATTTAAAGTGTCCCCAACTTAAACATGTGCTCACATTCACTGCATAGCAGAATTTGCCTAACAAATTTTAAACAAAACACTTCCTTTCTTTTTTTAAAATTATCCTAAATTTGAGTAGATACTGCTTTTTCTTCTATCTGATCTTCCTCTTTGCCTTTTTAGTACCAATTCCTAAGATGCTTATGCATGTTTTATTTTATGCACTGACACTGTTCTGAGGATAGATGAGTGCATGCAAAAAATTTTCAAGTGGGGACAAAAGAATCGAGTTCTTGGTGAAGTGGGAGAATTTTATCTTGGCTATTAAAATGGGACAGACACATAAATATGTCTGAGCTTCTCTATTTATCAGCACTTTTCAAAGCATTCAAGCGTTGCAGTCAGAACAGTTACAGCAACTGGTTGCTGGGTCTACACAGGTATCATATTTGTAATCATTAGTATGCAGACAGCAGATGATTAAATGCATTTGTGATAAAATGTGACACCATATTATAAATGAGAACAGAAAATGAATTTATAACCATACATCATGTATTAAAATATATGTGACAAGCTCAGACTGATGAAGACAATGCCAAAATAACAAATACTGGATATGTCAGTTTTATCGTAAAAAGAAAAGATGTTTTCTTCATGTTCTATTTTATGTCTTTTTTGTTGTTGCTTAAATTCATGTGTCTCAGAAAAAAATGACAACAGAGGTGTGGCTATGGCACATCTGTTAACTTTTGGTGGATGTCAGTCAGCAGGCCTTTCTAACATTAAACAACACCATGAAATTCTTGTCCAGAAAATTTAATATAAATTGAAGTGACATGATCTCTTTAATCATAATAAGCATTTTTCCAAGATTTTTCTATAGAAATGTGATGATTCCATCCAATTAATATAAAATAATTTACCATTGAAGATGTAAGAGGTTTCACTGTAGTTTTATTAGAGGTTCATTGTCAAGGAGCTTGAAGGGAATTTTTGAGATCATCTGGGCACATACACCATCTTCTCAGTCTTGGGTATAAGAGATGTCCCAGACCTGGTGAACTGTCCTATAATTCATATTTCTTAGAAGATTTATTAACATTTTCACTAAACTTGCATGCTTGTTCAGAAGATCCCAGGTTAGGCAGACCCACAGCTTCAGTGTATAAATTATTTTGTGTGTAAACTCAAGTAGGGACTTCTGTTTTTCCTGGATCAGAGATTTTATCATTCCAAGCTTTAAATCCTGAAGTATTTATCTAATTTCTTGCTTTAAGCACTCTGTTTCAGCTGATTATTAGTCCTGCACAAGCAGAATTAGTCCAGTGGGCAGTGGGCTTTAAGACAGTGTCAGATTGATAACAGAAAAGTCATTGAGATGTATATTCTCAACTGAGGCTTCATGGACAGAAGGCTTTTTGAAGACTCCAAAAAAAAAAAAAAAAAAACAAAACCAAAAAAACCCAAACCACTGTTGAAATCTCAGGCAAAAATATGTAGTCCTTAAATGTTTTGTAGAAAGCGGAAATACTTAAAAAATCCAAAAACAGCCTAACCCACATCAGTTTTATGTGAATTTAGCCTTTAAATAGCTCACAACTTTTCTTTAGAAAAATATTTATTAATTATATTTAAACCCACAGGATGTAAAGTTTGATTAGATAATTATATGTACTGTGTATAATACAGTTGACTACTGTAAAGAATAATTCTCTACACAACATGAAAGTGAATTTTGTTCATGTTTTTAATATTAATTATTTTTTTGCAATTTACTTTTATTTCCTTTCTATTTAAAGGCACTAATCAAGGTTGGCAGGAATGTATTAGGTTCTTTTATGAACATGAAGGAAAAGACAAAGTTTTAGCTGAATTATTTTAAATCAGGACACAAAAAAACCTCATGGAACAGGCACAAGCAGATAAATCTATTTGTCTAAGGTCACACAGAAGGTTGGTGGTAGAGCTTGGAGAAGAACTCCTGATATCTGGCTTCCAGTATTAGAGTCCTAATAAATAATTCATGCAATTTCTCTGTTTTTATCTCCTTGCAGAATTGTCATGAGTGTGCTCTGAGACATTCTGTATTCATTCCAGAACTATTTTTTTGCAAAAAGCTCAAATATGGTTTGATTATGGCTGTCTGACATTCTCCATCCAAATTCCTGTTTCTTGGATGGTTATATGGGAATGTAAGGCCTTTTTCCCCCAACATACAAACCTCAGTCACAGTATGAGACCACCCCAAATTCAGTGGGGCTGAGGTGGGGGTGTGCAGAGGAGAAAATGCTTAGGGTTAGTCACAAAAAATAAAGTTATTAGCGCTGCCATCATGAAAGACTTTTCATTGTTTCTCTCTTCTGGATAGTCACCATAGTGCTGGTTTTAAACAAATTTATCAGAATTTAGGTAACAGTAATTTTAAGTATCTAAATATATGAAATTTATTTGAATAGAAAGTTTAGAGTGTTACTTTTGGAAACTAATTTTCCCAGAAATGTTCAGTCATTCAGTAGTGAAAAAAAATTGAGATTGAAGTAAAATTTCTATTAAAATTCAAATGACTATTCATGGAAAATACTTTATTCATTCTACTCTGATTTTTATATATTATACAGAAATATATATGTGCCCAGACAGTCTGGACTACATTTCCTGAGTGCATGACTGCAAATCTAGGGTGAAAAGTTGTAAAATTACTTTCTCAATCTACAGCTTTAGTCTTGTTTACATTATGTCCTCCACCATTCTTACTTTTACTTTATGAGAGAAAATATTCTGGTGGTTGCATAATTAAGCCTAGGGAAAGACCTCTGATAGTTTTAGAAAATGTAAAAAAACCCTAATTAACTAGATAATGTTTAGTGTAATTTCTGAAATAAGAATGAAAAGCAGGTATTCAGGAACATTTATTTTCTGCCTTAAGTTCGTTTGCACAACACAAGGGTCTGGCTTTGGAAGTGCTTTCTTAGCCAAGAGGTGGCCACTACTTTCTGCATTTGACATCTTTCACTCAGTTAGGAAAAGAGGGTTTTCCTTCAGGGAAAGAAAGCCCAGACTACCTGAGCAAGGTCTAGCCAGGGGGGTCGGGCTGTGCTCCCAGGGAACAGGGACAGGAGGAGAGGGAACGGCCTCAGCCCTGTCAGCAACAACTGAGGGAGCTGGGGTTGTTTAGTCTGGAGAAAAGGAGACTCAGGGGTGACCTTATTAATCTCTACAGCTCCTGAAAGGTGGTTGTGCTCAGGTGGGGTTGGTCTATTTCTCCAACCAACAACTGACAGAACCAGAGGACACAGTCTCAAGTTGCACCAAGGGAAATACAGGTTGGTTATGAGGAAAAAGTTTTTTACTGAAAGGGTGATAAAGTTCTGGAGTGGCATGCCCAGGGAGGTGGTGGAGTCACCATCCCTGGATGTGTTTAACAAAGCCTGGATGTGGCACTGGGTGCCAGGGTCTAGTTGAGGTGCTGGGGCTGGGTTGGACTCAATGATCTTGAAGGACTCTTCCAACTTTGTGATTCTGTGAAATCTGTGAATTCAGGCTGGGCCAGGGGAGGCTCAGGTGGACACCAGCAGGAATTTCTGCATGGAAAGGGTGCTCAGGCCTTGGCAGGGGCTGCCCAGGGAGGTCTGGAGTGCCCAGCCCTGGAGGTGTCCCAGGAAGGGCTGGAGGTGGCACTCAGAGCTCTGGGCTGGGGACAAGGTGGGCATTGGGCACAGCTGGGGCTCCATGGCCTTAGAGGGCTTTTCCAACCTCACTGGTTCTGCAACTGGAGTAATTAATTCCAACATTTAACAACCCTGAGACAAGTTCAGTTACTTAGAGCATGGTGCTGGTAACACAAAGGTTGTGGTTGGATCCCCACATGGGCCGTTCACTTAAGAGTTCAACTCGATGATCATTTTGGGTCCTTTCTAACTCAGAAAATTCTGTGACTCTATGAACCCTTTGTAACAACCCATCACATCACTTCCATGGAGAAATTCCTGCTGATGTCCACCTGAGCCTCCCCTGGCCCAGGCTGAGGCCGTTCCCTCTCCTCCTGTCCCTGTTCCCTGGAGCACAGCCCGACCCCCCGGCTGTCCCCTCCTGGCAGGAGCTGTGCAGAGCCAGAAGGGCCCCCTGAGCCTCCTTTTGTCCAGGCTGAGCCCCTTCCCAGCTCCCTCAGACCCTCCTGGGCTCCAGCCCCTTTCGCCAGCCCTGTTCCCTTCCCTGGACATGCTCCAGCCCCTCCAGGTCCTTCCTGAATTGTGCAAATTCACACTGCTCTTATCTCCAGTTTTTTGTGTATCAAAAAAAAATGCAGCAGGATTTTCTCTTGGTGTGGCTGGGATTTAATACCTGATGAGTACATTCAATATTGCAGAGTAGTATTCCTTTGGAAGGTAGTCTTGGTAACCACAGCAGAAGTGTCACAACAGAGAACTGTCATGCTTAATTGTTCAAATTATACTGTGACCATTACTTACCAAATATAAAATTAAATACTTTATGTATAATTGCTAAAGAAATTGAAACAGAAAATTATACAAATAGAGAGCAGGAATTCTGTTAAGTGAACTATTTGTACTCATTATCTTCAGTACCATTATTCTGTGGTCAGAAATATACATTAGTTCTGATGAGAGTGTGATGTTTTCAGGAAAATATTATTGTGCTCTTAATAAGATAAATTGTTTCAAAATAGCCTCTAAGACACCTTGATATTGTGTGTCACATTTTCGAATATCCATTCCTTATTTTCCACAGTAAATGAATTAGCTGTCATTTTATCCCCATCTGTATATTTTATCACCTCTTACCATGTTTTACTTCAATAAACATCAGGAGCAAATCAAACATAGAACATAAATATCTACATGAGGTGGGAATGGCCGAATACATATTCCCACAATAGAAAAATAATTTCCTTCATCAGCGGGTGTTCAGGTCCCTAATTCAGAGGACAGAACCTTGACTCTTGTGGTAATATTTATTATCTCCTTCAACCTTCCTTCTTCTGTATATTTTGTTGATCTGTGTATGGAACCTGTGTAAGGAAGACACATGATTTTGAGAAGTGTTCCATATTTTTTATGAGTGTTGGTCTCTTCTCCCATGTAACAATGTTTTCTCAAATGTAATTTAGCTGCTTTCAAACATTTGAATATATGAGACATTTCCAGTAGAAATATGTAATTTGGATGTCAGTATGGTAATCAGAGACTGACTAATATTAATATAATGAATAATAATGGATAAAATATAAAGTGAAGTAGCACAAGGATTGACACCCCAGTTTAACACATAATACACATTTGGATTGTAGCTTTGTTTCTTTTTCAGCTAAATAAATTTTAACTTGGGTAAAATCAATATAGCTAAGAATAATTTAATGAAAAGACACAAATTGTATTTTCTTTTCTCTTCAAAATAAATTAATTCACTAGGTACTTTATCTTGTTTAAAACTCAGCCCCAGAGATACCAAATAAAGTTATTTTAATGTGGAAAAATAAACTCAATGCAGTGGAGAGGAGTTTAACAACATTGATAAATAAAATCTAAACATCAATACTTGCTAGCATTCCTTTAACTGCACTTTTCTCTGATTTAATGAAAACCTTGCAGTATTTCTTAACACTAGAGCACTATTAATTATAAAATATTATCATTTGCTACCTGAAAGCCAAGTTTATTCAAATATGTAAACATATAATGTAGGAAAAAAACAATGAAATAAAAAAGTAAACCATCTAAATAAATTTTAGCTAATGCAGTAATTTTACAGTACTTAATAAAAACAATAACTTGTAATGAAGCTTGGGAATGTCTTTAAAATTTGACTAGCAACTGGTTGAAGTGTCAAAATAATTCAATATAGAAGGCATATTTCAACAAATTTAGTTGTTGCTCTACCTTCTTCTAAACCCCTATCTTTAAGAAAACTATTACATTATTAATTCAGAGAATTACAGAATGGTTTGGGTTAGAAGGGACCTTAAAGTTCATCCAGCCCCTCCATGTGCAGGGACACCTTCCAC